>VDFB02050786.1:73316-201374 GCA_007258455.2 Sequoia sempervirens | reverse complement strand
AAGTTGAGTGGACCTGCTGATATGGGCAACTCTAAGATGGAGGTGAATCCTAATGAGACTAGCCCAGTGGATATGTAGGGGATTGATCTAGTTAATTATTCTCATGGTTTTTCTGTTGTGGAGAAGGAAGTGAAGAAGGAACATCTAGAGGCGTTAGCTAATTTGGAGAATCTTCAAGATAAGGAGAGGATAAAGGGGGATGTCAAGGATTCCCTAGCCAAAGAAGAGGATGAATAGAATAGGGATTGTTCTAATGCCTTTGTTGACTTGGAGCAGAAGGGTCAGCCTCCGGTTAACTAGGATGAAATTGACATGAATATGTTTTGTAGAATTGCCGAAGATGGGATGAGAAACCTACTTTCCCTTGTTAAGTGGTTATTTTCTAAGGTTAAGGAGCTCAATCTTTAGATAAAAAATTGGTAGGATGTCTTTGTTCCTATGTTAAGAGGTAACCAAAAGGAGTGGGAAATAAAAGGAAAAGTGAAATCAATGCATAGTGCACTTGATAAGCTACTAGTCGATGTTGATCATTTGGGGGTTTCTCATGAGGAAAGAATTTCCTCTTTGGAATTTATTGTTAATAAAATGTTAGAGGCCAGAGTGGAAATTCTAGAGGATAAAATGGAAAAGATGTCAAAGGACTTGAAAATGGTGATCAATATCAGCAATAACTCTTTGAATACCACTGCTATGGTTCTTTCTGTTCTAAATGAGAAAGCGTTGAATTAGACTGGAAAACCGCTTGACTTGGGTAATAAGGAGGAAAGGATTGAAGAGATTAGTGGTTCCTACCTGGTGGAGAAAGCGGAAGCTTCTACTCCTATGCTGGAGAAGGACATGCAGGTGGGTCTGTGCCTTAGGACGAGGAGCAAGATGAAAAAGAGGGTTACTATTGTTGTTGAGGAGCTGAAGGATGTTATCAATATCCATGAGGATTTCATCAAGGATAACATGGCCTCGGCTAATGTTTGGGATAATTTTTTGTAGCTGGTGCTTCCTCTTTAGGTTCAGTAGGTTCGCTGATGTTTTTTGCATTTGGGTTTGTTGACAGGTTGTTAATGTTCCATATTATGTCAGTTTTTTGATTTTTTAGGTTGTTGGGCTTAGTGGTTTAATTTCTCTTGCAGCTTGGTGTCATTGTAAAGGCTTTCAAGGCCCCTTCAAAACCTATTTTTCCTTATCAAAAACTAATTCAATCTAATTTTCTACTATACAATTGTTTTTTATGTGCTTTTCACTTTTTGCATGTGGATTACCCTCAGAAAGAGACTACTTATCTTTTCTTAAGTGAAGCCTTTACATTTCATGTCTATGAAAGGAATTTACTGCTTGACAACAGGTTCGTGAACTTCATACAAATTAAGATTGGTGTAAAAGGCCATCCCTACAAATGTTGTTTGGTCTAGAATTATAATGGAAAATAAAAAAGCTTGCTAGGAGAATAAAATAAGTTTTCAATTGTCCAAGTACAACATAATATTACTGAAGCATTTCAAAGTTTAGGCATTTGAGATTCATGGAAAAATTAAACACATTTATAAAAATTAATAACATTCGATTTTCATAGTCCATGATAGTTATGTAAAAATTTGCACAGTTTATCCAGAAATCTTACTCACATAACATTTATTAAAAGGTCATTAGTAATTTTTCTCACAAAAAAATATCAAAATAAATTTAGTGCTTAATCAATGTTGTCTCATCTATTTCCACCCACTTTCCTCTCAATGATTTAGTATTTTTACATCATCCACGTCCTCTCTCCATGGCCTCCTCTATGAATAAAAAGTTTTTCACAAAAGCTTTCACCACACTACCACCGAGAAGGGAGAAGCAACTTGTGGGACCAAGATAAAAATAACTCTACCTCATCGAGTTGATGGAGTCGTGAGACAATGGTGGTCACTGCACTACCACACACCAATGGTAGAAGACTTGCGAGACCGCAGTAAAATGTACAATGATAGGTGCACTTGGCGCTTCCTTAGGTGCCCAAAACTGATTACATTAATGGCCAAAATTTGGCGCTCAAGCTAGTGTTAAGGAAGAAATCAGACGACAAAAAAGGGAAAAAAGGGGGAATTTCCCGCGTGAAGGAAGAAATCAGACGACATAAAAGGGAAAAATGTCACGCAAAGGAAAAGAGCAAGGCTCTACCAGCAACTGAAGAGATCATGAAGCCAGGATGCACAGAGGAAGTCTAGTGAGGAGAGTATGTAGGTATTTGAATTTGTTCATAATATTATATCAAATTTATTAAACAATATTTAAATTATTTTTTTCTTTGATCGGTGATAATATTTTTATTTTATTTAAGATAAATCAAAATATACAAAGCTTCAAATAAAAATTTCTTCCAACACCATCACATCATGTCTATTAAAACAGAATAAAAACCTACGGATCAAAAATCCCTACCACAACTACCTGAAAACTATCCAGCTAACTACTAACCAAACACCAGCTATTATAGTATCAAAACCAAAAACAGGGCTTAACCCCTTAAGTTTATACATCAACATCTAGCTTAAACACAGTAAACTAGTTTACGCAGAAGTTCCAGAAGTGTTGCCCAGATGCAATGGGAACATTTTTGTGAGTAGCTTCACCTTCTTTCTCGGACACAAACCATTCTTCTCACACAGCTCCTCTCTGGAAATGGCTTTGAGTCTCGCTATTATCTCCTCGGTCTCCATCAATTTGATGCACAGTTTCAAAGCTTGCCACCCCCGTTTCACACCATCTCTCCACACGGCTTTGGTTCTTCCTTCTGGCCACCTAATGAAAGGGTGATTTATCCTTGCTACTTCTAGGTCCACACCTTCCATGCCTTCGCTCACAAATCCTTTTCCTAGTATAGCCCTTTCCAAGATACTCTCCATGTTCACTAAGAAATCCCTACGCACCAATGCTTTCATCACTTTCCTTACAACCTCCACTGACTCTCCTAAGTCTAGTCCCCACGCCATGATCAGAGAGTATATATCCATATTAGTCTGATATTTGTGCTTCAAATTTTTGAAGCCATTACCTAGAATGATTTGCACATATTGTGCCACCTTCACATCCTTTTACGGGAACAAGCCACACAGTCTCTTTATCATCACTTTTCCATCAAAACGATCCAATTTCCTCCTCGCTTTCAGAGTTAAGTTGGCCTCTATTTCTTCTCTGGTATGTTAACCATTATACTACTTCACACCATTGTCCTAACAGTCTCCTTACTCCAATAAATTAGTAGTTTCAATATATGCCTTGGACCAACGAGAAAGCTGCAAAAAACTAAGTTAGAACAAGAGATTAAAAACCAAAGTAAAAGTTAGTAAATAACTAAACTAGAAAATGAAAAAACTAAACTAAACTAAGAAAAGGAAATCAAAGCAAACTAAAAAAATAAAAGCTTAATTTTTTTTGTTGCTCCAAAAGAAGCAATTTTTGGGAGCCCCATTCCAAAGCCACACGCTACAAACAAAACATTAATCAATCGAAAAAAAAAATTTGAATGAAAAAAGCAAACTAAAAATAGTCAAAACTTTCTCAAAACTAAACAAAATTTTAAACTGTATATATCTATGGAAAGCTAAGACATAGACCTTCAAAACCCAGAAAATATTTTACAAAATCCTACAAGACAAAAATGTTATAAACAAAAGAAAATTCGGGTATAAACAACTAAATCTTAAAAGCTACGGTCACTAAAATGGCTATAACTTTCTCAATTCTTAACAAAATTTCAAACTGTTTAAAGTTTTGGAAAGCTGAGAACGAGGCCTACAAAACCTAGAATATTTTTTAACATATGTTATGCGCCTATTTTTCTGTGCTTAAAGGAAGGTGACGAGATTTGATATGAATTCTTGGCTGTAACCTGCAAAATAGCAAAGACAAACAAGAACACACAAATTTCTCTACTTCACGTCGGGTTCACCAAATGTAAGATGGGGTTAGAAAATCAAATAGAATAGACAAAGTGATAGCCAACACCTCTAAACTATTAACCCACATCCAAACAAGAGAAAACAAAGTAAGCATAAGGAAAATAAAACATTAAATTAAACTACTCCCCATGCTTGAACTTGAATCACTTCTCTTGCTCTCCTATTTCTCCTTTTGCAAATATGCCCTCAGATTTGTAGTGTAATTTGTGCAAATATTTGCAAATGATAAGTAGAAAGTTGGAGAAGAATAGCTATTAAGCTGAAAATGGAGAAGGAAGGTTGCTTTTATAGACAACCATTCGAATGGACGGTTGAGATTAATCTTCTAGAAAGATTGCAAGATCAATGGATGGGAATTCATGAGAGGGATGTTACGAAATGGATGGTTGAGATTAAGTCTCAGAAAAGATGTCAAGATCAATGATCCAGAATTGATGCACCAAGAATATTCCATGCATGGAAAATCTATGACGCTGACGGCTATGACACCTGACAGCTATGACAAAAATGAATGTTATGACAAGGGATTATAACAGAGCATCTTTGACCAAGTGGTGCATAAATAATTTATTTTAAATTATTTATGCACCACTTGGAGGAAATGGACAAGTGGAAAATAAATAATTTATCCAAATTATTTATTTAGATAAAATGACAAGAGGAGTATTTAATTAAATTAATCAATTTAATTAAATGGAAAGATCAAAATTAGACATGGGATAGTTAAATAATTTTAATAATTATTTAACTATAGAAGAATTAAAGGACCATGAATAGATAAATAATTAATGGTAATTATTTAACTATAGATGAAAGATGACAAAATAATTAAATAAATAATAATCTATTTAACTATTGAAGAAGAGGGAGAAATTAGTGACACAATTAAATAATTTTAATTGATCAAGATAGAATAAAGATGAGGATGTGAATTAATTAAATAATTAAAAATTATTTAATTAATAGAGGAATATGATCAAACATAATTGAATAATTAGAATTATTCAATTATCAAAGGACAACGACCAAGAAAAATGATGCTCGCAGACTTAGGACATTTTCTCGTTTGCATACATAAATTATCACTTTATTTATATCATTTTGTACATGTATCATTTTCACTTATGTCGCATTGTTGGACATGTATCATTTTGACATGTTTTTGATGTACCTAGTATATTGAATTTCACTTAGTTTTAGTTATATATGATGATGATCTTACTGTATTGACTTGTCAATTTATATATATTAAAAGTGGTTGATGATTTTTGGATGGATATTTATTAAGTATGATGATTTTAATTTACTGCTCAGGATGGATGTTGTCAAATTCAATTAAATTATAGATATTTGATTCACTTGTTTTAATTATAGATGATGATCATGTTACAATAATTATATTGTTATTTAATCATATGAGTTAAATAATTAAATTACTTACTCTATAATCATATGAGTTATTTAAGAGGCATGATATATTTAAATAATTAAATTGAAATAAAAATATTAAATTAATAAATGGAAGCAAAACAAGAAGCATTTTTAGAACCAAAAAAGAAAGCAACAATGGAAGCCAAACTAGAAGCAAACCAGAAAAAATTTTGGAAGAAAATTTGGAAGCAAAGCTGGAAGCAAAATTGGAAGTAAATCTGGAAGCAAAACCGGAAGCAAAACTGGAAGCAAAACTGGAAGTAAATCTAGAAGCAAAAATAGAAGCAAAACTGAAAGAAAACTTGGAAGCAAAACCGGAAGCAAACTTGGAAGCAAAACCAGAAGCAAAACTATAAGCAAAACTAGAAGAAAAACTAGAAGCAAACATGGAAGCAAAACCAGAAACAAAACTAGAAGAAAAACCAAAAGCAAAATTGGAAGCAAACTTGGAGGCAAAACTGGAAGCAAAACTAGATGCAAAATTGGAAGTAAAACTGGATGCAAAATTGGAAGCAAAACTAGAAGTAAAAATGGGAGTAGAGATGGAAGCAAAACCGAAAGCCAAATTGGGCGCCAATTTTGGTGCAATTTCTGTCAGTCGCTTCTCGGCTCTATTTTAGGTGCTAATGGAGGCGCTTGATTTTTTGGCACTAACTTCGATGACAAAAATGGCAAAAAAGTTGGTACAAAAATAGATGCCAACTTGGCCATGCTCATTTGTGCTGAGTTTAACACCAGCCAAATTGTTCAACTCATGTGCTCAAAATACACTAAAATTCAGTGCCAAAGTCGGTGATAATTTCCTATTGTGTTGTTGTGTATTATTCATAGTCTAACTCAATATAACTGAGCAACTACTAGCCTGGAGAATGTTTGCATGAAAATGGATTAATTCCTTTTCCTTTTTGGTAGCTAACCTCTAGTCTTCTATCCCTACCTTTACCAAGTCTACATTTTCCATAGTGTACAATTTATCCAACAACTTCTCGGCCTCGGGCACCCTTTCAGCAATGAACTATGGAACCTGCTCAATAGTTCTATGCACCTCCCTGCTGAAATTCACTGCATCCACCATGAATTGGAGTGTCAATTGCAAGGTCAAATATAAAGACTTAACCTTCTCCCAATAGGATACATATAACTGCTAAGCCACCAAAAGGAGATCTAATTGAGGAACAGGGTGTTGGGAAGGAATTTCCAAAAGAATTATCTCGAACTCCTTAGACCCGATCTCCTCCATCAACTCATCAATTTTCTTGTCCACTACGGAGAGCCACCCTTGTAGAGTCCCCAACTTAGCATCCTTGATTTTCAATATCTCCTCAACTTGACCTCGGGCTCCAGATTCCTTTTCCAAGGAGAGATTCATTTCTTGGATCTCCTTTTCGAATTGATCCTATTGATCCTAGAGCTCCTTGTCCTTCTGCTGCATTTCTCGCTCCAGTTGATCTTGTTGATCCCGAAGCTCCCTATTTTTCTCCTTGGTTTCTCTTTTTGCCAGAGTCAACCGGTCCTAAAGCTCCTAGTTTTTCTACTACAGACTAGTAACCAAGTTGGGATCCTGGGACTGGAACTTTGAAAGTTCCTCCTATAGTTTGGCCTTTTCCACCTGCGCTTGTTGAGACAAGCATGCAATTTTAGTGTCCTTAGCCTTTTCCCTTTTCTATAGGATCTTCACCCTTTCTTTAACATTCTTGAGCTCCTCTTCCCACTTTTTTAGTTGGTGACTATGCTTTAGAAAGTTTGTAGTAAAAACCCGCTGAGTCTCCTCCATTAGCTCAACTTTATCTTGTGGTTGAATAGAGTGTAGATCAATCCCCATAGTATAGATCATATAATCCTTAGGTTGCATCTACTATTGTGGTTTGGTGATGTTAGGAGTCATGGTTGCAAATGTTAATGACCCCTGAACTTCATTAAAGAGGGTCTATACACATGGCTCGACAAGCATCGATGCATCTTTTTCTTTTTTTTTCTGGGCTCTTCTAGCCCGCGCAGCCTTAGTCATGATATTTTTTCCCACAAATTCTACTTGTGACCTAATCAATTCATTGGTGAAGGGTGCACTAGGAGGAAGAGAAAAATGGAATGAAATCATTACGAACTCGAATGATTCTTTCTTTGGTAGGGTTACCGTCAATGGGGAGAAAGGGGGAGTGCAGGGTTAGGGTCTAGTTTGGGAAGTGGTAGAAGGACTCATAAGGGGTGATGGTGGTAGTGGAGACATAGAGGTTACCGTCTATTGGGCAAGTTGAGTTGGAGATGACTTGATGGAAGCAAAACGGTTTGCAATAGCGGGTTCAGATTGGGCCCTAACAAAGAATGGAAAAAACTACAAGGGAGTAAAAGCTTCTTGTCTGATTGGAGAGAAGGGGTATTGGGAGAAATATCCCACAGGTGTGAAAGTAGAAAATGATAGGCTAACACTCAAAGTAATTGGATACACAAATGCAACAGGGTTAACAAAAGACTGAGAAGCAAGAAGAGAGGGAGAGAAAGATACCTAAATTTCTACAGGTTGTGATCCTTGACTTGTTGCAAGCACCTGTGAGCTTTCTCCTAGAGTGGAATTGATGTGTAGCCTCTTCTCAAGTGGAGAAGTGTCCACCTCTATGACCTCTTGATATTTTTTGGCTACTCTGGGTCTCTGAGTAGCCCATGTGCGAGGTAGCATGGCCACGACATGGGATTTAGTTGCTTGTGCACTTAGAGGATTTTCATTAGGTTGCTCTACTTGCAATTTTCTAACTCCCTATACCGGGGCCTTCTATGCCTCTTTTCTTTATTTCAACTGCTTCCTCTCAACCTATCTCCTCATCTACGCTTGCATCAATATCATCATGCTCTCTATTCTAGAGATCATCAAATTTTCCATCCATGTCTGGTTCCTAGAACTGGGCATCAAGACATTTGGTCTCTTGACGATAAACCCATAATTGGGCAATCTTTTCCTCACTCCACTAGTATTTCCTGGCCAATTCAGTATAAAGGGTGGCCCCAATTTTACACTTGTCGCTGGGCCTAGCCAAAGGAAAATAGAAAGATAGTCATGGTGGCCTCTTCTCATCAGTGGGAACATAGGCCAGGTCCACAAAGAGATTTTGGTCCCTAGACTACTGGCTTTTCCAAGTTTCCCAATAGGCAAGAGACCTGTGAGTTACTTTAATGTTCAGATCTGCTAAGTCATTATCAGGATTATAATCCCATTTGTCACAAATTAATACTAGCCCTAGATGAGTAAGCTTCATAATTAGTAGACCATGCATCTACTTCTTTTCCATTATTACCGTACTAAATCTTAAAGGAAATTTGAAAAATCCTTTATTATTCTTTCCCCTACAAAGCTTGAGGTCTATAATTGCTAGTTTCCAAAATACCTCAAGGGCCAACACCCTATTTGTCACATAGACTAGGAGTCAGAACAGTTCCTTAGTAAAACCATGCAACCTAACAAATGAAAAATACTCTCTAAGGAACTAGTCGCATGGAGGAACAAAATATTTCATCCATCTTACCTAATCGGTGGAGAACCGATAATAGCCACCCTCACCCTCATTAAAATCTTGCAAAATTGGAGTTAGGAAAAACTCAGAAAATGCATAGTAATCATGAGTTACAGAAAGGAGAGGAGTCCGCACAAAAACCAACTTTCTTACCCCACTTTCATCAAAGATAAAAAAAAAACCATATGGTTTCTAAAGAAATCAGGATTTTGGTGCAAAAACATGTGGGCAAGAAAAGAAGAAAACTTGAATCTGTATTGTGTGTGGTATTCCTTGAATTGGTTCAGCATCTCCCAAAAAATGAGCTTTGTGAAGTCATACCAGAATAAAGAATGTTGTCCTCTTAACTGAAACCCCAAACCCATTTGAAACTCTTGAACCTTCTTGTCACTGTCCATGCCACAAACAAAAGCCAACATATAAAAGACATCTTGTAGGTCTAAGCTGAAAACATTATGCCTAATCAGAAATGGTGGTGGGTGGTTATCTTCCTTATGTTAGAAACCAAGATCAGATTTGCAAACCAGAATATCCTTCCACAAAAGAGAAAAATAGAAAAAGCAGAGAGATTTGTAAGAAGATGTGCAAATAATTATTATTCAAGAATTCAATATTACAAGAGATAATTTGCATTATAAAAGAAAAGATGCATAAACCTCTTATCTTGAGCAACAAGATAGCTCAACAAGATAAGGATAAAACCTATAACTTAGGAATTAAACATGCCTAAGTAAACTTATGCAAGGTGTAATTAATATTTAATTACACCAACACCCCCCATAACTGCAACTTAGGGAGACTAACAAAGCATGCACCTAAAACTAAGATGAATGGAAGAAAGCATGAATGGGTCCGGGAAACAAGGCTTGATCAGGTACCCAAGTACAAATGCAATATGAGGTAGAGAAGGAAAACCCAGTGGGACAAAACCCCCCTACAATGAGATGATTGCTACAAAGAAGCACTGGAAGAACATTGTGGAGTAACACTGGAACCGTAATCTGACAAGTAAGGAAAGATACTTCTGTCTACAATTGAAACCAAAATTAGAATCATGATAATGTGATAGCAGACCCGATGCCACGGAACACTCAAAAACTCACAAACTGGAACAACCCTGGAATCTGTGAAGCAAAAGTAGATGAGATGATGATAAAATCTAGAAACTGTGTATCTCGATGCTGATGCCAAACTGTGACTGAAAATCTTCCATGGGAAGGAGTACCAAAAAAGACTCTAGAACAATAACCATAAAAACATGGCCCTCAAACTGAGAAGGATCTGAACCAATGTAGATCAAGAAACATAATCTCTCAACTGAAGTGTGAACCGAAGAATCCGATATGTGTCAAGCAATAGCAAAAAATGTGGCCAAAAGAAACTAGAAGACCAGATATAACCCATACGATTTTCCAACAAATCAAGATGGAGATCAAAGTGAAAACTACACTCTAATCAGATTTATTATGCAAGAAACCCCCTGAATGGAACTTTGTCTTAGTTCATTTATTACAATAACCCAACGATTGTAAAAGGAAAGCATAAAAACATGCATAAATAGAAAAAATAATAATAGACCTCAGATCTATGTAGAGGACTGAATTAGCTTTCCAACGCTGTAAGAATGACAAAAAATAGATCACCAAGTCAAAAGATATGCCCTCCGGAGCAAAAACAACAACATCTGATTTCAAAGGCCTGCAAAATAAATTTGGAGAAAAATCTGGTAAAAAAATATACACCACTAGATTGGCGTCAGAATCAGCTTTCCAATGGTATCTCGTTTGCGAAAAAAGGAGATCGTATGCAAAAAATACGCTCAATTTAGTGAAAGTTGCTCCAGAAAGCCCAATAAGGGTTGCAGGGCGCCCAGGGGGCTAAAAAAAATTAGCCCCTAGTCCCATGCAGGACCAAGGGGCTAGTGGCAGGGGGCTAGGGCAGAGCCCCTGGTTCTTCATGCTACTGTCGGGTATGAAAATGGGGCTGGGCAGCCAGGCGGGGGTTGGGTGCATAGCGCCTGGTCCCCCATAAGACCGCGGCCTAAGCGCAGGGGGCCCGCGGGGGCTAAGCGGAGGCTCCTAGCAGCAGTGGACATTGCTAAGGGGTGGCGTCGCCGGGCTGAGCGGCCCTCCAGTGGCTGCTTGGTGGCCGATGGGCGGCGCTACGCACTTATATTGGAAGCACAGGATTTTTATTGAAAAAATCAATTTTTAAAATTTTTATTTTATTCTTTTCAAAAAAATGTGCCTTGAACTGCGTGCTGGGGAGGCTGTACAGCCCCCCAGGCAAAAAAAATTGCCTCCCAGATCAACTGCACCAAAATCGACGAAATGACAAGCGTTCTTAGGGTTTTTGGCCATTTTGAACGCAATGGTGACCTCTGTTTGTGCTCAAAGTGCCCCAAAAATTTGGCTACCCCCAGATCTTGCAAAAAATCTCCCAGCTCGAAACCCTCACAGATCTGGCAAACAATAGCCAAAATCTGCAAAATAAAAGTCAATCCTAACTTTTTCCAGTGCTTTGAATCCAATGGTGAAGCCCGATCTAATCCAAAATGCCTCATAGATGAACTCAAGGCATGATACCCTCAAGGAATCCTGAACGAACACTGCAATGATTTTCTCAAAAAATCTGAGAAGGGGCTACAAATCAAGGCTCTAATACCATGATAGAAACCAAGATCAGATTTGTAAACCAAAATATCCTTCCATAGAAGAGAAAAATAGAAAAAGCAGAGAGATTTGCAAGAAGATGTGCAAATAATTATTATTCAAGAATTCAATATTACAAGAGATAATTTGCTTTATAAAAGCAAAGATGCATAAACCTAATCTTATCTTGAGCAACAAGATAGCTCAACAAGATAAGGATAAAAACTATAACTTAGTAATTAAATATGCCTAAGTAAACTTATGCAAAGTGTAATTAATAATTAATTACACCAACACCTTGGACCTTTTTGCTTCTTGATTATAAAAGCTTAGAGCATGTTTTCTAATCCTCCAAAAAATTTCTAATCCACCTATAGTGAATCTCTCTAGTGCTTTTTCCCCATTACTCATAGGGATGCATAGCATATCCCTAATAGCTTCAATGCTAATCACCACCCTCAAGTTCTGGCCTTCTATGATGTCACTATCTGGGTTGAAATTTTTAGTGTATTCATGAACCAGCTCTGGGCAGTGATGTACTAAGGGAACTATATATTGTGAAAGACCATAGAACCACAGCCTATATGCCAAAGAGTCTCGGTTATTAGCTTAGCCTTCTTCATTCTTTCACAGGAAGCTTCCCTCAGGCTCTTAGGGTTAGTTTTGAGTTCAAGATCATGAATATTGTCCCAATCTTCTACTATTTGGGCTTTGCCCATATGGTTTGTCTTTTGTACGACCTGCGTGTGAGGCCACTTTGGCTTTTCTGGCATTCCAGGTGAGGCATAAGAGATATTACTAAAAACATTTTCCATTGGTGTTGTTAAGAAAAGCTTTCAACCGCTTCTCCTTGTGTTTCCATCTCAAGATTTTGTGCCATTTCTGAATTTTGTAGACTTTTGTGGACACTCAACCTCTCTGCAATTCTCACTTAGACTCTTTTTCAGCAAACTATGTACTCAAAAACTCTTCACAGTGTTATTCTTTTGCATGCAACACTATCCTTTTCTCGAACTGGAATTGGAGACAACGGTTTCCTTTTTACAAACAATTCAGGCATGTACTGCCAACTCTTTCATTCATGCAAAATGAATTCTTTACCTTTTGAAAATATAATAATTCATAATAACAATTAGCCATCATGTCCTATGGAACCATCTCTTGGGAAATTGATTTGGTAATTGAAGGCGTACAAAAAATTTCACATGCTTTTTCATTTAATAACTTTAGAAGAATGATTAAGCAAAAGGGCATAATGAGTACTAAAAAGATTTCAATTTGATCATGGAGACTGAAAAGCATCCATAGCTTGACACTTAGCACCTAACCATGTGGACTACCACTTGCGTTTGTCGCAAGTTTTAGCTGATTAATTACCTCTTCTTAATTTGCACGCAGCAAACACAACTTGGTGGGAATTTTGAGTTTTCTCTCAATGGGATTTTCAAGTTTTCTCTTAGTGGGATTTTTGAGTTTTCTCTCAATCATCATCATACTTATCACATGCATTGTACTCCAGCTACCTCTATAAATAGACCTAAGGATTACAACAGAATTTACACTTAGTAATTGAGTTTATTAATAGAGGCAATGGATACTCCCATTAGGCTAACTAGCAATAGGTCTCAGGTCACTTTCCTAGGTGAGATTTCTAGTAGGAATTTAAAGCATATGACTGTATAGAGTATGAGGACAAGTATAGAGTAAACACTAATATTTGCTCTCATTTTGTTGCCTCTCTGCTTGACGTTCAGGTACCAAAATAGATGATACTAAAGCTTACCATGAAATCTTCCCAAAGTGCTACCTCAAAGGCCTTGGTGAAGTTGTGACGAATGCAGTATATGGCCTTCGTATTCCAACAACAAGTGATCTCCACCGACATATTGAAGAGGATGCAATGGTGCCTTGGGTGTTATTTCTGAGTAGATTTCACATTATGACCATTAGAGAACACTGCCAAAGGGTTTCATGTGCCTACCACTTCTTGCTAAGGTGTTACAATGTAGTGCTTTCCTACAACGTGGAGTGGTAAACTGACTTCAGAAACCTGGTATTTCCTCCTCCACTTTTTGTTGCTACTATCGAAGCTCCTACTACCCTTGTTGTTCCTATTGAACCTGTTGCTCCTACTAAAGATGAAGCTCCTGCTACCCTATTTGACCCCGTTGAATGAATGAAAACTTTTCTCCTCCTTTTTGTATATATATCTTAGAAATATTTTAATATATATACTCAAAAATCCTAGCCTAAGAGCCATTTTGCTTTGTAATATTCCAAAGTACATATTACCATATAATGAATATATAGCTCTTTTGTCAATTTTCTACCTCTTTTTCTTTTCTCTGGTTCTTGTATCATGGGTTCCACTTATAAAGACTCAACCAAACAAAACACAAAAAATATTTACATTGGTAAAAGGATTAATAAAGCTAATTAAAAAATTTTAGGTGAATTCCATTCATAGGAATTCCCAATGATTTTTTTCCATGTTCTCTAATTGAAATGCATTATGTTACTTGAATTGAATGATTTGAAAATGGCCTTCCCATAGACTATCAAATTTTCCATGTTGGTTGGGCTTTGCGGCTCTCTCATTGAATTTAAGCAATAAATCCTTGTACTTAATACCCTGGTCAGAGGTTTTCTTGTCAAACTACTTCTTAACCACCTATTGATGGTTACACATGGTCGTCAAGGCCTTTTCTCTTTTCTCTTGTACCTCCAACAACTCTGCCAACTAGACCTCCATAGCTCCATTTTTCTCCACCTCCAAAGACTTGAGCAATTGTAGTGTTGGGATTTCCATAAAGATAGGCAATAGCGCTTCCTTCCCATATACTAGCTCATACGATGAAGTCTTTAAGACTTGCTTGGGGGTTATGCGGTCCACCTAGAGCATTGCTTTGAGGTTCTTATGCCACTCTCTCTGGTGTTCTAACCTGATTCTTTTGATGAGTTAGACTAAATTCTTATTAGTTGACTTGGCCAAACCATTTCCCTATGGGTAATAGTTTGAAGATGTCTTTAGGAATATGTCATGCTTAAGTACGAATTGACATACCTTTGAACCTATGAAGGCTTTCGCGTTGTTGGATATGATGGTCTTTGGCGGGCCAAAGCTTGTTACCAGTTCCTCTAGGAAATTCACAATCTCTTCCTCAATCGCATTCTTCAAGGGTATAGCCTCAACCCATTAGGTGAAATAATTTGTGGTTGTAAGAATCCATTTATGCCCGGCACTGGAGGTGGGGTTAATCATCTTGATTAAATCAAGGCCCCATTGTGCAAAGGGTTCCTCAGCCACTATCAAATTCAAAGGCATTGTTGAGTTATTTCTCCTTCTTGAGAAGAATTGGCATTCTTTGCACGATTTGACTAGAGAATGTGAGTCGTTGAAAAGTGTAGGCCAAAAAAATCCTGAACATATAATTTTGATGGCAATGGTCTTTGCAGAGAAATGTCCACCCACGGGACTACTATGAAATATGTCCAAATTTTTTTGTGCCTGCTCTAAAGTTACGCATCATAGAAGGACACCATTGAAGTTCCTTTTGAAAATAACCCCTTTAATGAGTACATATCCATTGTTCTACAATCTATAAAATCTTTTCTTCTAAGAAGGGAGGCTCATTGGATATTTCTCAGTCTGCATGAATCTCATTATGTCTACCAACCAACAACCTTCAAAATTGGATTTATTAAGTAGAACTAGCTCGTGTTGTTCCTCCTCAGCTACCATTGCTTCATCACATACCAAATACTCATATAATCCTCTCCCCTGCATGGTCTTCATGGGTTTGACCTTAATGTCATATTCAAGGATCTTGGTTATCTAGTTGGCCCTTTTTTTGGTGATTTCTCCCTCCATTATGTACTCATGCACACTAGAATGAGCTACATATATAGCCACCTTGCTACATGTTATGAGGTGTTAGAAATTTTTGAGTCCCTTAATAGTGGTGAATGCCTACCTCTCGATGAATTTGTACTTTTTCTCATAGTCTTTCAAGGTCCGGGAGTGAAAATCTATTGGATGCTCTCCCTTTCCTTCATCATCCTTTTGGGTCAAAATAGTAGCGATGCTAAATTTTCTACTAAACACATACATTATGAAGTCCTTTGATAGGTTTGGGTTTACTAGCATAGGAGCTAAGGAAATAGCCTCCTTGACCTTATCAAAGGATTCTTTGGCATCTTTTTTACATTTAAAAAACTGATCCTTCTGGAGCATGAGGGTTATTGGTCTAATTAAACCCGCACAATCTGAAATGAATTTGCTTACAAAATTTACCTTCCCTGGGAAATATTGAACTCCCTTTTTGTTGACTAGTAGGGGCAGTTCCTTGATTGCCTTCACCTGATCTAGATCAATAGCAATCCCATCTTTGGACACTACATGCCCCAATAATTTTCCTTGACGAACTCTAAAAACACATTTTTTGGGGTTTAGGGATATGCCAAACTCCTAGAATTTCTTAAAAACCATTTCAAGATGATCAAAATGATCATCTTTTGATTTAGAGAATATAGTAAGATCATCCAAGTAGATTAAGATGATATTATTGATCAATTCTCTAAAGGAAATATCCATTGCTCGATGGAAGGTAGCTCCCACATTTGAGAGGTCAAAGGGTATTTCCGCATAGGCAAACATTGTTTTGTGTCAGTCTTCTTCTTTGACCCAGATCTACTTGTAACCAGAGAAACTATCCAACAAAGAAAAAATTTCTGATCCAGCCACCATTTGCAAGATTGACTCCATGGAAGGTGTTGACCTCCTCTAACAGTTCAATAACTAAGCCCTTAAATTTGTAACTTAGAGATTAGATATCTACACTAAGTAGTTATCTTGCTCATCATGAAGGTTCATTTCATTTTCAACCCAGGGACATAAGCTTGAAATGGGTCAGCACTGTCTGTGCACTAGGACTCATCTGTAGTCATCCTTATCCTATAGCTAGAAAAGGAACAGTACTGAAACAAAATGCTAGAAAGAGATTAACATAAGTACAGAGCATGAATTATCAACTAAACTGAGCATCAACAACTGAACTGGAATGGATGAAAAAAATAGAAATCTCAGCAAACAAATAGGAAGTTACTTTGCCTGCCTTGGCTGCAGGAACAGTCACATAATAGAGTTCCAATTGTTGCAAGAACAAACAACTACTAAGGCCAAAACTAATTACTGAATAGAAAAATAACTATTAAACTAAATGGATGGAATTCTCACCAAGTGGGCCCCCTTGAATGAGTCTTCCCTAAGCTAACTTAGATGCAACAAATCAAATTATCATTTTATTCCTTGAAAACATGATTACATCATATCAGCAATATGACTATATTACTTGAAATTGAAAATGCAAGTACAATATCAGAACATCCAACCTTACGAAAAGGGGAATCTGACCATTATTTATAGAGGGAAAATCTTCTAATTAACCCTAACTAACTAGGTAGTTGACTCCAACAAAATAAGAGGATGCCATTTATTAAAATCATAGAAAAGAGAGGGAGGAAGTTATGCATGCGCCAGATTTAGTCAAAGAAAACTTGCCTCAATGAGGATCCAGCACAGCAACACTTCCTATATTTTCTCAACTAACAAACATGATCATTTAAAAGGTAGTTACAACTTCCATACGACCTAGGAATTTCCCTCCATTGGAAGTTTCCCTCCATTGACCTCTTTAATGACCATTTTTCAACTTCCTTAGCAACCAACCAGCTAGCATGAACTTCTTCCACTTTGCAAGCTTCATTTATATATGTATCTTGATGTGAACCTGCATGATGACATTAGCACACACAAAACAATTGCATATCCATAATTACCTTAAAGTAACATCCATTCAACCACATGTAAAATTAACATAGATAATTCACATAGCATGTTAATATCATCAAAAGTCACAAGGATAAGTTCATGCCCAAGGTTTATAAATTTAGGGAAATAACATGGAGAATTTCAATAACCAGGTGCCAAAGTCTATGGTATCAAAAGCAAATAAATGATAAACCCTATCAAAATTGAGCCATTATTTGGACTCATCAGAAGGCAAGGGGTAGTGGTCCTTCAGGGATTCCCTATTCAGATCCCAAAAATCAACACAGAGACAGATGTCCCTATATACACCTTAAATCGATCAGGATAATTAATTAATTAGATACAAGGTATTTAATTCATAAACCTCTCATTTCATCTACTTATAAATAAATTCTAAATTTATTTATATAGTTCATATTTTCTAATTCTTCTTATCTTAAATCATATTCCTCTAATTTTAATTAAATAAACAAATTCAAATAGTTTGTTTTATTTAATTAATATCTTCTTACTAAATTTGAATAATTCCAAATTTAAATTTAGCCACATGTCTACAACTTTTCCTCTTGCCACCTCATCATGTCATGTGTCTCATCAATTTAAATATCATTAATATTTAAATGGGTTTTTTACTCAACAAATTCTGAAACAAACTTGAGACACTTGGCTCCCTTCCTCCATTTATTCTCTCACTTGGAAAATTGTTCTATTAAAGGGAACACTCTACATGATTCCCTCTAACTTCTTCATCCTCCACCCTCGATCTTTCCAGCTCAAATCTTGACCGTTGGTTGCTGCCACATTAGAATATGCCTTGAAAATCCTATAAATACAACATCATTCTCCAGCATTTCATATCCAACTTCGAGAAATCTTACTCTATAGAAATTTCATTTGAGCATTTAGCAATTAGCAATTAGAAACATTAGTTTAGCATAATCATGGCTTATTTTGGTAGCTACATTTTACTTATCATTGTAGTTTTCATATAGCATTTAGCATCATATCCTTATCACAACATCATTATCATATAACTCATCTATCATGTAATTCAATCAATCATGTAGCAATAGATTTCTTGCATCTTTCAGCATTTTGTTCCTGAGGTTTTCATTCTAAAGGTCATAGTGCACATACAAATCTAAGAGCCATTATGATTTAACAAATCCCTAAAGATAGGAAATAATGGGACGATTTTAGAGAGTTTATCTATTTAAATTCGATTAGTTTTGTGATTTGAATTCTCTAATACAATGTCTCATTGATTGTTTTGTATCTATTGCTTTTGTATTTACACATATCAATACTTCACAACACATTTTAGCACCCACCATAGGTCCTAGCCCCATTTTTATTGATGTTTTCTAGAAATTTGTTTTACAAATCTAGACGCGAACTTTTATGTAGCGCATCCATAGTTTCTTTTAGCACATACGAGACATCGTTTAGCCCATCCAGACTCTATTACAATGCATCTGGAGCATCCTTCAATGCATCCAGTCCATTTTACAGTGCATTCACGGGTTCTTTTAGTGCATTTAGTTGTTCTTTTAGCGCATTTGGTTGTTATTTTCGTGCATTCAGTACTTTTTCTAGCGCATCTGTGTAATCTTTTGGTGCATATGGTTAATGTTTTAGCACATCTGGTTTACTTTACAAAAATTCAAAATTTTGAGAACTGATCAATATTTTTCATGTTGTGGGTGCTTAATATGCTCGTCAAAGACAATTATATCAAACTACTGATGGTGTTTGCAGGGGTCGAAGTTATTTTATTGCTTTCTTTTGATTAAATTAGGCACCTAATTTAATTAGAAGGTTAATGAACCCCTTGTCTACTATGCTTGTAGAGTGATGGGCCTATGATCTCCCCTTCACTAGGTGACCAAAATTCTAGACTCACTATTTCTTGCTTTGTATTAACACCTTTAGAAGGCCTACCGTAGTGGGAAAAAGCACTCACCCTATAGGAACGACCTAAGTGGGAACAACTAAAGCCAAGTTTTCCAAACCACTATAATCAAAAGTGAATTTGGGGAAACCCGTAATTCAATGGTAGTGTGCAAGATAAACATCCACAAAGCCTTTGTTCTAAAGGTTGGGAGATCTCTTGAGGGATTTTATCTATTGTCACACTGAACAAAAACCCTTACTACGAACCTTAAGTGTAGAATCCAATGGATTCAATCTCTAAACATTTGTAATATCACAGTGCAAGGGGAGGGAAGAATCTTCCCCCAAGCTACTCACCATATAACTATCAGGGATTGCTATCCAAAAGTGGAGGATTCAACTTTGGTTAAGACCCAGGAAAGGAAAAAACACAGGCGCCCCCTAGGGGGTGGCATGGTTGTGTGAGCTGACATAGTTCTAAGATGTGGGTCGTGGTATTATGAATGACCCTTGACATTAGAAAAGTGTTTGATTTATTTTCTCTTGTTCTATACCTGTAGAAATCAAAGGAATCAGACTAGATTCTTGAACATACACTTAATGTTTAGATTGTAGGCTTGACATGACTATTTTACAACTTGCTACTGTGTGTGAAGTCATTTTTCAAGAAATCATCCATTTAAAAACACTTAATTCACATAATTCACAAACAAGGAAACCAAGAAAAATTTATTGTTCAGAAGATTATACCCTGGAAACATTCAGATTCACTAATTTAAAAGCAAAATAACTAGACAGAGAATCAAAACAATGAAACACTTCCAGTTTAGCACATGCATTCCCTGTTATAGTGCATACACTGCTTCTTATGGTGCATCTAAGTCATTTTACAGTGCATTTTTTCTATCTTATAGCACATCTAGGAAATTTTATGGTGCATTTGTTTCATTTTCTGATGCATTTGCACATCCATTTAGCGCATTTACCTGATAGTCCAATAGAGAATTAAGTTGAAATCACATTTAGGGGTAGTCTAGTGCATCACCAGCTTTATTTAGCATATTTGACCCACATTTTAGCACATCTGAGTCATTTTCCAACGCATTTGAACCATATTCTAGCACATCTAAGGCATCTTTTTCCACATTTAGTCCATCTTTTAGCGCATTGAGTCCATTTTTTGGCGCATCTAGGAGACAATCTAGCGCATCTAGTCTTTGTTCTAGCACATATGTGCCATCTTTTAGTGCATACATACCTTGTTTTAGCACATCCAGTAAATTCAAAACGAGAGAGAAGAATTCACCATCTATCAGACAATTAAAACCAAAATTTAGGATCTTTTCCAAAACAGAATCATTCCTCAATCACAACAGTGCTTTAAACTTGAAGAAACTGGACTTTGCAAATGAAATTCTCTTAACTAAACTAAGATTTACCATCTTAAAGCTCCTATTCATCAAACACACCTCTAATTGTTAAGCTAAGTTTCATTATCAAGATCTGTCATCCTTCATCCCAAAACAACATTGTATAATTAGATTTAACTTAGTATCATCAATAGAATTTGTCATTCTATTTGAATTAGTCATTATCCTTGGTACTCCTCCAAACAAATATCAAAGTTTAGTGAAAATTAAAACACTTGTATGCCCATTTTAACAAGATCACAAAAGTAGAAACTCAAAGAAAAAGAATCAGAGACTCAAAAAACCATGGTTGAAGGTGAGGAAAATCCATTCCATAGATTCCACCAACCTAAAAATGATGAAATTACTGAGGAATACATTCAAACAGCTCAACAAGATCCCAAATTCCACAAACTCATGGAAAATATTTTTTGAAAAAAAAGGGGAAAAATACTTTCTAATGCTGGCTAATCAAGGTATCAAACTTCCACATGACTTTGATGTTAATCAACTGAAAGGAGCTCCTTAAAGAACTGAAAATAATCCACCAAACACAAATCCCATGGCTGCCTTAACTCATCGAATGAAAAATATCCAACACAGATTCAAGACATGCAAAGAGGAACCACAAAAAGATATATGTTGCAATACATTTTCCCATATCCTTTCGATCAAACTATCAACATGATTCCTTTTCCCAAACATAACAAATTTCCAAAGTATGATAAATATAATGGTAAAACTAATCCTACGGATCATGTAAGGGAATTTTGAACCATGAGCCTTTAATTGTCACATGAAGAGACTTATTTGATGAGATTTTTTCCACGAAGCTTGGGTGGACAATGCATGGAATGGTCCTCCAAACTTTCACTAGGTATTAAGACCTTTGAAGAGTTGGTTAATAAATGCATCACCCAATACTCCTACAACATCCAACACAAGATAACCATGAAAGACCTTTGCAGCACAAAATAGAAAAAGGGTGAATCATTCCTTATATTTTTACAAAGATGGAGAAGATTGTTTGCAAGATATGCTCGTCCCATACCTGAAAAGGAAAAGATGGAAATCTTCATTGATAATTTGATTGATGAGATGAGTTATAGAATTGAATTGCAATGTCCATCTACCTTTGAGAAAATGATTGAAAATGGACTCAAAATCAAAGAAGCCTTGGTCAAGAGAGGAGTTTTGAAAATTTACAATGAAGGAAACAACTCAACAAACTCCTCCAATCATTATAACAATAGTGATAAACCAAAATTTTGGAAAAGAAACAAGAATGTTGGTAACAATGATGGTGCAACTGAAACACAAAATGCAAAACCAATCTTTAACTTGACAGTTGGTGCCTCTAAAAATAGTCCAAACAACAATCAGAACACCAACCAGAACACCAATCAAAACAATGTTGAATCTAAACCACCACCATATCAAACATCATCAAATTGAAGAATATTTACACCTTTGGGATAGTCACTTGAATTAGTATTAAAGGAGCTTCTTGCAGCCAAGGTTATAACATTAACAGAGGAACGAGATTGGGAACTAGGAGTTAAACCTTCATGGTGGAATGATGCACATTATTGTAATTTTCACAGAAACAAGGGCCATAAAAAAAATGACTACATGCAATTGAAACATTTGGTACAAGATTTGATTGATAGAAAGGAAATATTTGTAGAAGGACCCCAAAAAAATGTTGATCATGGAGCATTCAAAAATACTTTACCAAACTACAAAAAAGGGGAATCCTCTTCATCAAACACCAAAGGAAAAAATGTCAACTATGTTTATGATTCTACCATTCTTCATATTGAGGTAGTTGATGATCAAACCCATGACAAGCAAGACTTTTTTGTAGTTGATAATCCAATTAATGGCATCACAATTGAGTGTGAACAAGACATTGTTATGGCTGATAATCAAAATGATGACATTGCTACAATAGAAAATCAACTCAATGGCACCCACATCAACACCAAATCAAATCAAACTAATGACATCGTACCAATAAATCTGATCACACATGTTGCTACAACTGATAATTAGATTAATGTCATTAAAATTAGAGAAAAACAAGATTATCAACCAGTCAATGCTACCACAAGAGGGTAGGCCAAAGTAATATTGAAAGGAGTTGCATCTAAGCCACCTACTGCCCCTACAACTCAATACAACATAGTTGATCAATTACAGAAAATACCAGCTCAAATATCAATATTGGAACTCCTCAAAATTTCACCAACCCATAAAGAAATTCTATAACAAGCTCTAGTAGCCACCACAATACCAAATAATCTAGAATTTTGTCAATTCCAAGCTATGGTGGGACACTTTATTGCACCTCATTTCCTATCATTTTCTAAAAAATGATGATGTATCACTCACCCATCCACACAATGTTTCCCTCCACATTGAGGTTTTAATTCACAAACGCTGAGACAAACATGTTATAATAGATGGTGGAGCTGACCTAAATATTTGTACTTCAAAAATTATCTGTGCACTTGGATATTCAGAAAATGCAATTGATGCTAGAAGAAAAATCACTATAAAATCCTATGATGATGAAGAGATATCTTCCCAAGGATTGATAGTGTTACCAATTCAAATGGGGCCGGTTGTAAAAGATATAATCTTCCAAGTGTTAGACAAGGAGTTGAAATACAATATACTCTTGGGACATCCTTGGAATCATGAGATGCAAGCAGTTCCATCAACATATCATCAATGTTTGAAGTTTCCTTTCAATGGACAAGAGATTACTATTTCAGCTGATTCCAACAATCCTCAATACTACAATACTCTTAAATCAGTCCAAGATACTTTTGTACCACATAATAGGGAAGCCATCACTCCTGGTTCATCAAACAAGGAAGGTCAAATCAACTTGAGGAAAAGGTTCAGTCAAAAGACAAAGGTATTAGTGATTCCACATCCTAAAACAATGAAAAACAACTAAATTCCTTATCGAAACAATTCAAGAAAAAGATCCAGTTAAAAGATAAAGGAATGGGTGAATATTCTATTGAGCAATCATTACATCTTTCATAGTTTTTATCTTCTCCTAAGTCATATGGATAGCCATCCACATCAAGACAACAATCCTCACAACCAACCATGCTCTTTGATGGTAAGTTTGTAAAAGTAGGCACTTTAGTGGATGAATTTGAAGACAAGGATTTTTTAAGCTGGTTGTACAAAGATGAAGAAGCATCACAAGCATCAACTTCAAATGTGCTAACTAAACCATATGGTAAAGGATTTACAATCCTAGAGAAGATGGGATATGAAGGAAAAGGTCTTGTTGGCAAAAGAAAATAAGGTATCATAGAACCAATTCAACCCATCACAATGAATGCCAAGGACAAAATAGGACTAGGATACAGAGAAGAGTCAAAAGAAGAAACCAGGTAGTATATTGTTGAAAGAATCCTCCAATTGTGAGATAGTTCCAAAACAAATTCCAATGAGTATGAATGGGACTCACTCTCTGAAGAATCTTGTCATGACAAATAAATTGATGTGATTCAAAGGTATGCACCAAGTTCAGGGTCTAGACCACTTGAATTTGGATCACAACATATTGATGACTCTAGTAAAGATGATCATACTTCGAGCAAGATAGATCCTTCGAAAGAAAGTAACATCATAGACCTCAATATTGCTATCAAACACTTTGACAATGTTTCCATCATGACACTTACTCCTTTTGACCTTAACCAATCCAATGATTCTTTACCATTGGTACACCCTAAACTAATTGACTGAGACCAAACCAAGCAGCTTGACATCCCCATCTTTCCAAACAATGATGCAATTGTGAACTTCCTTTGCTATGATAATCCCAAAACATGTTCCAACAGTGAATCTCATAATGAAGCTTCAGACAAGGGGAGTGCCAAATCTCTCAGCTGCAAAACAATGAATATCAAAAATCGATCTAATGGTGAAAACCATTTAATGTCAGTATTAGATCAAGAAAAAGTAAAAATAAAGAGCGCATCTAATGGTGAAAACCTCTCTAAGGCACCAAAATATGGGATATTTGACACTCTTCCCGAGCACTATCATGAGAGATCTTCAGTATTGGTTGAACCCATACAATCCATCAACATTGGCACAACTGAAATAGTGAAGACTTTACATCTAGCAACATCCATGACAAAGGAAGAAAAACCAAGCTTCACCAAATTCTTTGAAGAGAGACAAGTCAACTTTTCCCGGTCCTATGCTAACATGCTAGGTATAGATCTAGATCTTATCATGCACCATTTATCCCTACCACCTAGAGTGAAGCCAGTGAAGCAAAAATTGAGAAAAATGCATCCGCACATCTCCCTATTGGTGAAAGCTAAATTGAAGAAACTATTAGATGTGGGATTTATCCGTCCAATTGATTGTGTTGAATGGATCTCAAACATTGTACCAGTTTCAAAACTAGATAACAACATCAGGATATGTACAGATTTCAAGGATCTTAATAGGGCTTTTTCGAAAGATGACTTTCCTTTGCCTAACATTGACATTATCATGGATTTAACAGTAGGTCATGCAATGCTCTCACTTATGGATGGATTTTTTTACTACAATCAGATAAAAATAGCACCAGAAGATCAAGAGGAAATTGCTTTCACATGCCCATTGGGTACTTTTTGTTGGAACATCATGCCTTTTGGGTTGAAGAATGTTGGGGCTACTTATCAATGTGTGATGACCACTATCTTTCATGACATGATGCACACCTTTATGGAGGATTATGTAGATGACTTGCTAGCCAAATCATTCACTAGAGAAGGACATTTGGAAATCCTAGACAAAATTTTCACCAAGTTGGAGAAATTCAATGTACTATTAAATCCCAAGAAATGTGTATATGGAATGACATTAGCTAAAATTTTAGGATATATTTTATCAACTAAAGGCATTGAGGTGGATCGTGAAAAATTCAAATCCATCATGGAGATGCGTCCTCCCAAGAATATCAGCCAACTCAAATCTTTATAGGGAAAATTCCAATCTATTAGAAGGATCATCACACAACCGATAGATAAAACTCATCCTTTTAATCACTTGCTACACAAGAATGTTTCTTTCAAATGGGATGGAAAATGTGAAGCAAATTTTAATCAACTAAAGTAGTATTTGATGTCACCACCTTTACAGGTACCACCAACTAAAGGAAAACCATTATTACTCTACATAGCAACAATAGAGGTATCTTTGGGTGCTCTACTATCACAGGAAGACTCTGAGGGAAAAGAAAGGGTTATTTATTACATCAGTAGAACCTTGAATGGCTATGAAACCAACTACACATTTATTGAAAAAGCTTGTTTGGGGGTAGTATTTTCTACTCAACAACTAAGATACTACATGCTAACCCATACCATCAAACTCATAGCAAAAATTGATCCATTTAAGTATCTACTTAGCAAAACTGCCCTAACAGGAAGACTAGCCAAGTGGGTACTGATAGTGAGCGAGTTTGACATCTAGTATGTAGAAAGGAAAGAAATCAAAGGCCGGGCCATAGCGGATCAATTAGTTGAAGCACCATTACAAGATGATCATCCCATGAACATTGGGTTTCCAAATGCAAATGTCCTGACAATGTCAGCATAATAGTGGATGTTATACTTTGATGAATCTTATGTGCAACATGGATCAAGTGCCAGAATCCTATTTGTCACACCTCAAGGACACACCATTCCAAAGTTCTATAGTTTAATGTTTCTCTACACCAATAACACAGTTGAGTATGAAGCATTGATCATTGGTATCAAGATAGCCATGGAGTGGAAAATCACAGAGTTGCAAGTCTATGGAGATTCTCAATTGGTCATAAATCTAAATCAGGTTAATGATGATTATCAAACAAAAGATGACAAATTGATGCCATATAAAAGAATGGTGGATTATTTCAAGAAGTACTTTGTGGAGATCAAAATTGAGCAGATTCCAAGAGGGGATAACAAAGTTGTTGATGTTATGGCTACCATCGCCTCTCTCCTATAGATACCTAAAAAATGAGCTCGTTATGAGTTCATGGTGGAACAACTGTTTAACCCTACCTATGCTAACCCCAAATCCCAAGTCATATACCATCTATTCAAAGCTGATTCTACTATCTATGGGAAGATCTACACCTACCTAAGAGACAATATCCTACCACCAGATCTATCTCAAAACCAAAAACGTAAATTTATTTGACAAGTAGATTGACACACCTTGATAGCCAATGTACTTTAATGACAAAGTCTTGATGGTACTCTCCTTCGATGTCTTGAACATAATGAAGCTGAAACTGCCTTACGCGAGGTTCATGAAGGTATTTGTGGAACTCATTCAAGTGGACTAACTCTTGCTAAAAAAATCCTACACTTGGGGTATTACTGGCCAAATATGCAGAAGGAGTCTTTTCAATTTGTCAAGAAGTGCCAGAAATGTCAAATTCATGGCAACCTCATACACGCACCAAGAGCTACAACCATTTGAACCAACATGGCCTTTCTATTAGTGGGAACTAGATCTTGTAGGTAAATTTAATCCAACTTCATCAAATGGACACAAGTCCATCATTATAGCCATGGAGTATTTTACAAAGTGGATTGAACTTGTTCCCCTAACCACAATCACAGGAAAAAAAATTCCCTCTTTTATCCTAAATTATATCATCTGTTGGTACGACATTCCTCAGTCCATTTTCATTGAAAATGGTAGACCTTTCAAGAATTAGGACGTCCAAGAACTTTGTGAAAGGTTTCATATCCAGCATTGATTTTCTACACCATACTATCCTCAGGGAAATGGCCAAGTAGAGGCCTCAAACAAAACCACTTTGAATATCTTAAAGAAAATTGTCAACGATGTTGGATGTGACTGGCATATTCAATTGAACCCTGCTCTATGGGCTTACCATACCATTATTTGCACCCTGATAGTAGCCACACCATACTCTCTTGTATATGGATCATAGGCAATTTTACCTATTGATTTTGAGCTACCATCACTTTGTGTGTCACTAAAGGGAATCATTTTAGATGAAGATTATCAAGTGTCCAGGCTACAAGAGTTGAAACTATTGGATGAGCATCATCAACATGCAATGGATCATTTGAAAGCCTATTAGAAGAGGATGTCTCAAATTTATAGTCACTAAGTAAAACCAAGAGCATTTCAAATTGGTGACTTGGTCCTGAAAGAAAATCCTCAAAACCAACAAGATCAAGAAAAGAAAGGAAAATTTGAACCAGATTGGCTAGGTCCCTTTTTCATCGTATCAATCTACGAATATGGAGCCTATCAATTGTCTACACCTAAAGGGGATTTTTTTGATGAGCCTATCAACAGTCTACATCTCAAGAAGTTCTACACTTAAATTATCTAGTGCATGTTAAAAGTCCTAAAAAAATAGAAAAAAAATGAGAAAATGTCTTGAAAAAATTGTTACCTTGATGAAAACCTGGCAAACAGGCATCTTGCTAACAACAAAAAAAAATAGAAAAAGTAAAAAATACAATAAAAAAGCAAAAAAGTTAAAAATGTCAAAAATACAAAAAAAAAGTGAAAAATCAAAAAAACAAAAAAATCATAAAATTTGAAAAAGCGCAATAAAAACAAGTAGTGAAAACCTAGCAACAAGCGCTATTAGTGATAGATTATCTTTTCCATCTATTTGAGCATGTGTTGACCATTCACTTTCGCCATCATTTTTCCTTTCATCGCAAAACCTCATGTACATATATTGGCATGGCAGTCTTGTCTCACCCTAGACTAGGGGAAAAATCCTATACTCACTGGGGGCAATAAACTTTGAGCTTAAACCAATAGAAAAGAAGTAGTACAACAACATAGCAAACACAAAGATCACAGTGAAACACTCAGCATTGAACATACATCAATCATCAAACGTTTCAAAAACAAACATCCAAATCATATAGCTAAAATCAATCAATCAAAACAAATATAAATGGTTGATGTTCTTTTGAATCATAGTTTTATCACTTTAGCATGAATGTTCTGTTGGAAAAATAAGGACACACAACTAAGATGGGGGGGTGAATCAGTTGTGATAGAAACTTCAACTTTTCTAACTTATCTTAACTTTAATCTTAGATATGATGAATAAGCAAACAACCATAAGCAATTAACACATCAGAGAGATAAATAACACCAATATTTTTTACGTGGAAACCCTATTAGGGGAAAAACCACAATGGATGTTAGTCCAAAAGATTATACTCTGTTAAAAGTATAAAGAAAAATAATAAGGGGAATGCACATGAATTTAGGCACACTGCCTAGAGCTCACTACTCAAATACAAAGGAGGACTCACTGTCCAACAATATAGAAATATGGATTAGATCCACAGAGTATGAACTAAAAGAATAGCTTCTACACAAGCCTGATTACAGTTCCAATTAAGCTCAAAAAACCTTATTCACACTTTCCTCAATCTTCTTCACTCTCTGCTCAGTAATCGAATGATAGAAAACTATTCGTACACTCACACTTTCTTTGGCATACATTCACACTTATGCACACTCTAACTTCGCTCAACCAACTACTCTTATATATCTGCTTCATGGGATTTCATCACATCTTAGTTGGCCAGAAAAATAAAACATATTTTCAATGTCGACCTGAATTGAAAAATAAATTTCTAATGCAAAACCACCAAGGTCAACCACAACATAGTGGGGACCAAAAATAATATCTCCAAAACAAAAATACTTTAATTAATTTCACCACAAATATCCACAACACACTACCATCAACATGTCGGCCAAGAACATGAAAATTTGAGCATGTGCAAGAAAATATCTTTAACCACGAGCTCACCAAGTAATGTGGATGTACCACAAAGATAGAGAATGATAAGAGACATCCAAGAACACCAAGAAACAATAGAGAAGCATCCACAACAACTGAGATTATCAGAATCACGCAATCTTCATTTAGGAACACTAACAGAGACCACAAAAACATTGTCAGGCCACAACACAATCAAAACTTCATGTGGACCTCTGAAACTTCTAGTAGATGATATAGAAACATTCAACAATAAACCCTTTAATCCACACATGCTAGTCTTCAACGTACAGAACAAAACACCTTCATGACCTACACAGTTCCATTGGGAACCTAGAACACTTCCTTTTACAATTTTCTCAATATCCTCGACATATACAGCCTCTGATAAACCAAATGCTAATAGTGTTGAAATCAATGACAACCACATATCAGCAACCATATCCACGGCATCCAGCAATCTCCCCCTTTGGAATTGATGGCAACACATGATGTGAAAAATACCATCAACCCAACACAATGACTTCTTCTGCACTTCTCCTCTTGAAAGGATTTTTCATATAACACTTCTCCCCCTTTGACTTCAATGGAAAAGGTAACAATTACCTTTCTAAATACACACTTTGAACCACATATCTACACATCTTACTACTCCCCCTAAGTAGCAACCATGGAAACATCAATCTGAATCTGAATATAGCAATGAAATTCACGGATTGATGCAAGAAAATGCATCTTTTAGTTCTTATTAGGAGGGGTGATTACCCTTAGCATTCCTCTGATATACTCAAAAGTATCCTTGGGAAAAGGCTTAGTAAATATATCTGCAACTTGTTCTTTGGTAGGCACATACTCCAGTCTGACTTATTTCTCATTCACTTTCTCCCTTAAGAAATGAAACTTGATTGATATATGTTTAGTCTTGGAATGCAGCACCGGATTCTTTGAGATATTTATTGCACTTGAGTTGTCATAGTATATAGAAATAGGTTCTTCATATACCATCTTGATATCTCTCGGCATCTGTTTCATCCATATCACTTGAGTATAATTATTGGTAGCAGCAATGTATTATGAGTATAATTATTGGTAGCAGCAATGTATTATGCTTTAGCAATAGATAGAGAAATTAAGTTTTGCTTCTTTTTGCTTAACCAGGACACCAATTTCTTCCCTAGGAAGAAAGCACCACCACTAATAAAAAAAATTTCATCTACATCACCAGCCCAATCTGCATTAGTATATGCACATAAAGTGAGATCATCATCCTTTGGATACCAAAGTCTAAAGTCAACTGTTCCTTTTAGATACCTAAAATTTCTCTTCACAACAATTACATGTGATTCTTTTGGATCCGCTTGAAATCTAGCAACCATACATACAGCATTCATAATGTTTGGTCTAGTCTAAGTCAAGTAAAGCAATCCATCGATCATTGACCTATATCTGGTTTGATTTTCCTTAGGAAAATCATCATTCTGTGTCAACTTACATCCGGTCACCATGGGAGTACCAACAGGTTTGGAGTCATCCATTCTAAACTTCTTCAGTAGTTCTTTCACATATTTGGACTAAGATATGAAATCCCCTTGTCCAACTAATTAACTATCAATCCTAGAAAGAACTTCATCTCTCCAATCATACTCATCTCAAATTCATTTTTCATGTCATCAGCAAACTTCATACATAGATTGTCATCTCCTCCAAAAATGATATCATCAACAAAGACTTCTATAATTAACTCTTTATCATGATCCAGTTTGAAGTATAAGTTGTTGTCATTAGTACCTTTAGTGAATCCAAGCTTCAGTAGGTATTTTTCCAATCTAGCATACCAGGCTCTAGGGGCTTTCTTAATTCCATATAGAGCTTTCTTCAATCTACAAACCATATCTTCTTTATCTGTTAGTTGGAATCCATCTGGTTGTTCAATGTGCACTTCTTCTTCTAGTTCTCCATTTAGAAATGAAGAATTTACATCCATTTGATAGACCTTATAGTTCTTGTGTGTAGCATAAGCAAGAAATAGTCTAACAACTTCAATCCTAGCAACAAGAGCAAAGGTTTCTTCAAAATCAATACCTTCCATTTGAGAATACCCTTTACATACCAGTCTTTCTTTATTCTGGACCACTTCACCTTCTTCATTCAGCTTGTTTCTAAATACCCATTTAGTAATAATCACATTTTTGTCTTTAGGCCTTAGATCCAGTAACCATGTGTCATTCTTTTCAATCTATGTCAGCTCTTCCTTCATAGCTTCCAACCATTTTTCATCTTGACATGCTTCAGTGACACTTTTAGGCTCAATCCTGGATATCAGACAATATTCTTCTGTAATTTTTCTTCTAGTTTGCACTCCTTTACTCTTATCTCCTATAATTTTATTTTTAGAATGATTCAAATTTACATACCTAGGAGTTTTGGGATATTCTTGACCTTCTGAATCTTCTAATCTTTCTTCTACACTTTCATTTGTTTGTGTCTCCTGACTGACTTGATTTACCAGAAAAAATTGAGGTTGCTTCATTAGAACATATGGAATAATTCAAATTACATTCTATGTTTGAGTATTATTTCCTTGGGTTGTGATGTCTTCATCTGAATCATAACTACAATGTCTATATGGTTTGACAGAGTTCTCATCAACTCTGACATTTTCACTTTCAACCATCTTTCTCATTCTTTTGTTATAGCACCAGAAGGCCTTGCTTTTAGTGGAGTAACCTAGGAAGATTCCTTCATCGCTTCTTGCATCAAATTTTCTTATATCATCATCTCTTCTGATATAACACTTGATACCAAATATCTAGAAGTACTTAACAGTAGGCATGTGACCAAACCATAACTCATAAGGTGTCTTACCAGAATTGCCATTAACATTCACCCGGTTCAAAGTATACACAACAATACTTACTACTTCACCCCAATACATCTGAGATACATTTCCTTCCATCATCATTGTTTTGGCAGCATCCAAAATGGTTCTATTCTTTCTCTCTACAACTCCATTATGTTGAGGGGTTCGAGGAGCAGATAATTGTCTTTCAATTCCATGCTCTTCGCAAAAAGAGTTGAACTCCTTGGAAATAAACTCACCACCTGTGTCAGATCTTAGGAATTTTATTTTTAGACCTTTCTCATTTTCTACCATAGCCTTGAAACTTTTGAACTTCTCCAATGCTTCACATTTTTCTCTTAAAAAGGAAACCCAAACCATTCTAGAGTAATCATCAATAACCAACATAAAATACCTTTTTCCATGAATACTTCTAACTCTGGAGGGACTGTAAAGGTCATTATGTAGCAGCTCCAACAAATTATTTGAATGAAATTGTTTGCTCCAAAAAGAGACTCTAGTTTGTTTACCCATCTGACATTCCTTGCAGATTACATTAGTAGGCTTAACTAGCTTAGGCAGATCTCTTACTGCTTGAGTAGAACTTATCTTGATAATGTTGTCAAAGTTTACATGACACAACCTGTAGAAGTTGAGAAAGCCAACTTCACAGACCCCGAAGATCACCTGCATGCAAATAACCTGTCACAGAAAGAAGAGATGGAGACAAACAAGCAAGGGTGCTCTGAAAGCTGAAAAATGTATTCATCCAAGAGAGGTAAAAATACAATGATGAATCCTTATAAAAGGATATTGTGCAACCCTAAAAGAAACCCTAATAGGTAGACATTTAATAATTAATATAATTATTAAATGTCACAAAATGCAAACTAAAGTGAAATCTTAAGAGAGGAATAAAGGTAATTTAATCAACATGATTAAATTAAAACCTTTACTCTAACACCCCCCCTTAAGATGAGAAAAAGTGCAGCTACAAACATATGCAAGAAAGCAAAGGTAACTACAATGCTGGAAAGTAAACTTGGGTCCCGGCAACAAGGCCTGATCAGGTACCCAATTACAACCAAATCTCTGTAAAGTGGAGAAATAGAGAAAACCTCATGGGAAAAACTCTACTCCAAAAAGAGATGAAAGAAATAAATGTACTAATAATAGAAGGATAGGAGGTGGATAACATAAGACCCCCCATAGATAGCTTCTATCATATAAGTACATGTACAATGGTCTCCATAGGAGAAAAAGAAAGAGACTAGAAGGCCCCCCCACAATGAAGAAACTCCTGTCACACATATGGATGCCTGAGGTAGAATCCAGAAAGAGATCCTGAAGCGGCATATAATATTCCTCCCCTTGGGAAGAAACGGATCCAATGAAGAAACCCTGTGAAAAAGATGAACCAATCTGTCTCAAGATGTGTGCCATGATAGGATGCTGAAGAATCTCTCTGTCTGAACTGAAACAAAAGATGTCAAATCCAAACTGAACTGAAGACTCAAAAACTACAACCTCTAAATGCACAGATGATGGTGGGCTAATAGCTGGAATATGGCTGTCAACAAAGAGGAGCTGAAAATCCTCAAAGTAATCCTCCAGATCTGCAATATAGGACTCTACAAACAAAGACGAAATGCCTGCAAGATAAGAATCCCAAGTAGCCATGTCTGAAAGATGTATGATGTCCTACTTAGCTGAATCAATAGGAGCCAAAGAAGAGGCAATATCAAACTGATCAGGAACAACAAGAGAAGATGTTGATACAAGTATAATCTCAGTCTGAAGAGTAGGAACTGTGAGACAATCCTCTGATTCATCAGAATATGTAAGGGTGTCTAAATAATGAAGTTCCTTTAAAGTATCATGATCAAAAGGTGTGTTATCTCTCCAACCAATGGGTATGAGACAATCTGAAGCAGGATCCTCTAGGAATGGAGAAAGACTTGGGTCTCCATAGATCTCCCAAAGATGTGTCCAAAGTGAGTGAGGACAATCAATGCCCGATATAGCCCACATAGTGTCAGAATCAACACTAGACAAAATAACTCCTACTATGTGATTTCTAATGATATCCCAAGCTATTTTTCCCTCTAAAGTTGCTGGTTCAGGTATGAGATCATACAAATAAGACAAAATATAAAGCCACCTACAATGTGTAAGTATATCCTTTGCCCATGACTCATAATTACCCTGTTCTAGAAAAACAACTGAAGGGTGAGTTGAAAAACCCATGATAACTCTTCAAATTAAAAATTTGAGACTAACTGACCTCAATACTGATAAACCAGATCAACATATGCCATCCCATGCAAACAAATCATTTCCAGGTGCCAAAAAGTCCAAGTAATTGACAGATGTGTAAAAACACAAAAAACTAAATAAAATGTACCTGGGGAAGATTCTGGAAAAATAAATTACAGATCTGGAAAGAGCATAAAAACATCTTTCCAACGCCTATTCGTTTGCGAAAAATGGAGTTTGGACGCAAAAGATACACCCTCAGGAGTAAAAAACACAAGTTCTGACTTTGACTGGAAAAAAAGAATGCAAAACGGCAAAATCATAAAAAATATCCTTCATCAATTAGATCGGGCTCAGAACTAGCTTTCCAATGCCTATTTCCATTCGAAAATTTGAGCTAAAATGCCCAAGTTATGCCCGATTTTGTGCAAGTTGCTCAAAAAGGTTTTTAAAAAAATTGCACAGCCCTCAAGGGCTAAGATCTTCGGCCTCTGGTCATATGGACGACCAAGGGGCTGGCGGCAAGGTGCTAGGCTCGCAGCCCCTGGTTGTGCATGTGACCCTACTGCTTGCAGGGTAAGCCCTTGGGGGCTGTCGGCAGGGTGTTGGTCACCCACGTGACCTGGGGCCAGCCGAGGTAAGCCCACAGGGGCTGCACAGCCCACCGGCGGCAAACCGGTGGTGCCCGGGTGGCTGCCCGGTGGCCGGTTGGTGGCGGACCGGCGGTGCCCAGGTTTAACACTAGCCGCGCAGAAATTTTTTTAAAAAAACTTTAAAAAATCAATAAAATTTTGATTTTTTTTAAATTTTCTGCCTCGATCTGCGTGCCCTGGGGCCGTACGGCCATGGGGCAAAAAAATTTGCCTCCCAGATCAACTATGCCCAAATAGATCGTGCCATATATGAAAATATGGGTTTTTTGCCGCTCTGAATCCAACCGTGAGGTCCGTTTGGGCCCAAAATGCACCCAAAAAACGGAGTTACCCAGATCCTCAAAAAAACAACCAGAAAATCTGAAAGCCAGATCTAACCCTCGTAGCTCCAAATTATTTAGAAGACGAATAGGAAGCAGCAGGTCTGGAGCTTTGATACCATGTAGAAGTTGAGAAAGCCAACTTCACAGACCTCGAAGATCACCTGCATGCAAATAACCTGTCACAGAAAGAAGAGATGGAGACAAACAAGCAAGGGTGCTCTGAAAGCTGAAAAATGTATTCATCCAAGAGAGAGGTAAAAATACAATGATGAATCCTTATAAAAGGATATTGTGCAACCCTAAAAGAAACCCTAATAGGTAGACATTTAATAATTAATATAATTATTAAATGTCACAAAATGCAAACTAAAGTGAAATCTTAAGAGAGGAATAAAGGTAATTTAATCAACATGATTAAATTAAAACCTTTACTCTAACACAACCTTCTATGCCACAACCAACTCTCATCTACTTGAGAAATTAAAAAACTTCCATTAGCATTATTCAGATGAAAAATATTACCTTTCATTTGTTTGCATGTTGCAATCATGTTCTCAGAACTTCCATGTATCTTGCATCTTCCATATTTGAATTGAAGATCATATCCCTTATGAACCATCTATCCAACACTCAACAGGTTGTGCTTTAGGCCTTCAACATAGAGAACATCATCATTGTTATCCTTACCACCAAGGCAAATAGATCCTCTACCATGAATCACACCAGCATTGTTATCTCCAAATCTTACAACCCCACCATCATACTTCTCTAGACTCACAAATTTTCTTTTGTCACCGGTCATATGATGTGAGCATCCACTATCAATCACCCACTCATCCTTCTCTTCAACTTGGGCTGCAAGAGATTTTTCATCTTTAGTATATTTGATAGCCATAGGATTATCTTCAATGGTAGCAATGAAATCCCATTCATCTTCCTTTCCATTATCTTTATCAGACTCATCATCGGTCACTACTTCAGCAAAGTAGCATCTCTTTTGGAATCTATTTTTTTTTAGGCTTAGATCTAGCAACTCTTTCAAGACATCTTGATGCAAAATGACCTATTTTACTACATGAAAAACATTTAATAGGCAATACATATTCATACTTACCTTTTCCTCTACCTTCTTGCTTGGCAATCAGTGCTTCTAGTTCTTTGACCTCTCTTTCTTTATCTTCAAGTTGTTTTAGTTCTTCATCATACTTGGATATCTTTCTGGAACTCTCTTGGACTATATCTTTGTATGTTACTTTTGGATACAATGGCCTTGAATGCAGACTCAGTCTTTGGTTGAAATTCACCAAATTCACTTATTTCAAAAGTAGCAAGCTTCTCGATTAATGTGTATCTTGTTATCTTGTTTACTGATCTAAACTCTCCAATAGCATGAACCTTCATCTTGTGGGAGGGAGGCAAGGATCTGAGTACTTTAGCCACAATTTCATCCTCATCCACAAAACCACCAACACCTTTAATACCCATCACAATTTCATTTACTCTCTGCATAAAATAAGTGATATTTTCATCTTCGCCCATCTTCAAATTCTCATACTTGTATTTCAAGTTCTATAGCCTATCCATCTTCACCTGTGCATCTCCTTCATACAAAGTTTCTAGTTTTTTTCCAAATCTCATGAGTTGTCTCCAAACCTAACACATTATCCATCTTTGAATCTATCAGAGCACTCACCAAAGCTTCAATAGCCCTAACATTATTTTCAGCATTTTTGATCTCATCAACAATGGAGGGACCATTCTGAGGAATAGTATATGGATCTCTTGTAATCTTCCAGAAAACTTCACCAATACACTTTAAGTGACATTGCATTCTAACTTTCCATATTGAGTAGTTGGTACCATCAAATCTCAAAATATCCTCCTTGAATGTTGTTGCCATCTTGGATCACCTCAAGCTTTTAGACTTCTTTAGAGGAACCTGCTCAGATACTAATTTTTGGAAAAATAAGGACACACAACTGAGAGGGGGGCTGAATCAGTTGTGATAGAAACTTCAACTGTTCTAACTAAGATTAACTTTAATCTTAGATCTGATGAATAAGAAAACAACCACAAGCAATTAACACATCAGAGAGATAAATAACACCAAGATTTTTTACATGGAAACCTTGTTAGGGGAAAAACCACAGTGGATGTTAGTCCAAAAGATTATACTCTGTTAAAAGTATAAAGAGAAATAATAAGGGGAATGCACATGCATTCAAGCACACTGCCTAGAGCTCACTGCTCAAATACAAAGGAGGACTCACTATCCAACAATATAGAAATATGGATTAGATCCACAAATTATGAACTGAAAGAATAGCTTCTACACAAGCCTAATTATAGTTCCAATTAAGCTCAAAAAACCTTCTTCACACTTTCCTTAATCTTCTTCACTCTTTGCTCAGTAATCGAATGATAGAAATACTATTCACACACTCACACTTTCTTTGGCATACATTCACACTTATGCACACTCTAACTTCACTCAACCAACTGCTCTTATATATCTGCTTCATGGGATTTCATCACATCTTAGTTGGCCAGAAAAATAAAACATATTTTCAATGTCAGCCCAAATTGACAAATAAATGTCTAATTCAAAACCACCAAGGTCGTCCACAACATAGTGGTGACCAAAAATAATATCTCCAACACAAAAATACTTTAATTAATTTCTCCAAAAAGATTCACAACACACTACCATCAACATGTCGGCCAAGAACATGAAAAACCGAGCATGCGCAAGAAAATATCCTTAACCATGAGCTCACCAAGTAATGTGGACATACCACAAAGATAGAGAATGATCTAGAGACATCCAAGAACACCAAGAAACAATAGAGAAGCATTCACAACAACTGAGATTACCAGAATCACACAATCTTCATTTAGGAACACTAACAGAGACCATAGAAACACTGTCAGGCCACAACATAATCAAAACTTCACATGGACCTCTAAAAATTCTGGTAGATAATCTAGAAACATTCAGAAATAAACCCTTTAATCCACACAAGATAGTCTTCAACATACAAAACAAAACACCTTCATGACCTACACAGTTCCACTGGGAACCTAGAACACTTCCTTTTACAGTTTTCTCAATATCCTCGACATATACAGCCTCTAATAAACCAAATGTTAATAGTGTTGACATCAATGACAACCACATATTAGAAGCCATATCTACAACATCCAACATGTTCAACTTTTGTACTTTTATTTTTGTTATCATTTCTCTAGAGCAACTCGATGATGTCTCGAACTAGAGGAGCTAGGAAGGAGAATGGCATTTTCTTTGTCTGTTGTTTGTGAGTTAATCATTGCTACTATGCAAATTTTCATGGGATGTACTCTACAAAGTATGACTGATGACATTCCGGATTCACATAGGAACATGATTAACTCTTGTCTGTTTATGTGGGAAATGCTCAGGTCATTTCAGTTTAATTATGCCTAGATGCTTGTGTTAACTTGCAATATCAAAAATCATGAAAGTAGTACTCAGGTCATCATGGTCTAATTATACCATTGATGTTTGTACTCACTTTCAACAATTCAAAAGGCTCAATGATGATAAAAGAACAACAAATTGGCTGATAAAATGAAAGCTTTGCATATTTAGATTTGCATGGTTAAGTTAGATTGCATCCATATTAGTTTTGCATCTGTATTTATGGATTTTCCAAGGCTGGCAAGATTTTTAAATGATGTTATCTCTATCATTAAATGATTGAGTATACTTGAAATTAGCAAAAACATATCATTCTCATGTAATTGCATAATCATTTACATATCATACACACATTAGAAAGCATTATTACATCATACATTCATTCATGCATTGCATCACATATATTTGCATCTGGAAAATACAAAAATAAATTGCATCACATATCATTTGCATAATCACATTCATCTCAAATAACATAAAAACATTATCCATAAAGCATTTAGAATCATAATCTATGCATTATCACATCATCTTTGCATCCATACATCAACCATAGCATCATCATATTAAAAAATCACATAACACATAACGTAGAAATAAAATACATCCATCATTGGATCATATAGATAACATATGGGTCACTAATCATTGTTGCATATCATATAAATCTCAAAATCATAATGTCAAGTATGCAATGATGTCTGGAAAAGTGGAGAGATACAACATCAAAATGGCAGTGAATCAATGTCTCAGCATAATCAGTGTATACATCATCAAATGTTTCAAGTACATCAAGGATCATCATAATGGCTATGTGCTTCTAGCCCTAGACAATGTTGGCCCTATACCTCCTGATGTGCCACTCGACAGCCATGCCCCTAGATCTCTACAAGGTGGTGGCCCTATAACACCCCTACTAGTGATCCTAGAATGATTGCATCCTGACCTGGTAGACTCGTTGTAACTCACACGTTGTTTTGCAAGCACTATATCATAATACCATAGTCGGTAGTACTTGGCCTCCCTGGCAAAGCGTTGTACCTCTCTGAGGTAATCTATTATTGATGTACCCTTAGCCACTCTCTACTAGTCCCTCTTCCTACTCACACCATTGCCTCAGGATATCTCTCTCTCTTGTGATCATGGAAATTTGTGCTTGTTCCTACATCTGTGCTTGAGCTTATGTCTGCATCTAACCCTGCATTTGAGCCAGCTGACTTTGTAAGGCCTGTACCTATGATTGTAATGTAGTTATCTATGTTTGTTGTTGCTTTAAAGGCAAACGAATCTAAACATGCTATTGTGCTGCAACCACTAGTGATCTCCTCCTCTGAGGCACTCTAAGAAATAATGTTGGCCTCCCACCTCCACCATCATCACCTCCACCACCATCACCTCCATCACCATCTCCCCCATCACCATCTCTGCCACCTCCACTATCTCCATTCCCGTCTCCATCATCACTACTCTCTCCCTCCTCCTCCTCATAATCTCCTCCATTTGTCCTCCACCTAGGTGCATGCGTTGGTTCCCTCTCATCATCATCCAGTGAGGTATCGGCTCATCTAGACTAGATATCCATGGGAAGGGATGCACAAAGAAGTAGTAGGCATACTCATGTGATAATTCAACCTCTATAATCTCTAGGTGATACTCCCATATCATTGGCTGGAGTCCCTGGTACTCCTAACATGTTGCATCATAGGATAAAGTGGGTCCCCACTCTGGTATATCCACCTGTCTCTATGCATAAAGATCCACTCCTTGGGGCATACCCTGTACTCTGCCATACTATTGCAGCACTCTCCTAAGAAGGATCCCAATCAGGTATCTAGCTGTGAACACATAGGGCAACTCAATGTCATCCTCTAGCCACTGCTCATAGTCAAGATATGGCCACCATGTAATTGTATCGAGATCATCCAATACCCTCCTCTAGTACTCCATTTTTCCCAGGTTATGCTAGACAACTAGACCTATGTATTCATGAACATATGGACAACTGGTTGGCCGATGTCTATCTGCAATGGGACGAGTGACAACTATATGCTCCTGTTGTGCATTTTTTTGCACACACGCCCCACTAAAAGTAGGGACCCTCTTTCTGCTCTGACTTTTGGTGCCTTTTTCTCCTTTGATTATTGAATTTGGCCACTTTCAGGAGTGCTTGAATGTTTATCTTGCTCGCCTTAGTGATTCCCCTCAGTTGCACATCAAAAAACTTAAGTTATGAACAAAGTTTGGGTTTTTACCTAATTTCAGGATTTTCCGCTCCATTTGGATTTTCTCGGATTTCACTCAAACTATGGTGAAAGGGGCTTCAGTTCTGTAGTTCTGAAAATTTGGTACTTTGCGGAATTCGTCAGGGACCGAATTTTTCCGGAAATTCGTTTTGCCATCGGATTTCCAAGTTTCTTTGGTCTATCTGGCCTGCCTGAAGAGCCTGTGTGCTTAATTCGATTTGTCATGAAAATTCTAAGGCTCTTGAGATTAATTTATTCTTTGATCATTGCTAGTGTTGTCTTGGAAATATAATTTTTAGTCACTATTGCACTATTGTGTGAGAAAGTTGGTTTATGTGCATGTGCACTTCACCTCTTTGATCTCTGGTTTGGCTCTCACTACACACTGATACTGGATTGGAGTTTGTTGTAAATCTATGCTTGACATGTGAATATAGGTTGATTGATTGTCCACTTTTATCTTCTCATGCCTTGTGGTGATAATCTTGTATAAATTGATGTTACTCAAAAAACACTTGCATGATTGGCATTTGTCGAAGATCTGAGTTTGGAAGGTAGAATTTTTATGGTTCATTAGTTCAAGTGAATATTTTTGTTCGATGCTAACCATATTTGGCAAGCTCTTAGCATTATCAGGAGTGGGGCCTTGAATGGGACACAGTAGTGAAGGGAAGATTACATAATTTGGATTGCACTATGTAAGAAATTGATGAAGGTGGGCGACATTCAGAAAAATCCTTCCACATAGGAATTTCCCAGGGTTCCTAATTCCACAAAGTTCCAAGGTGGTGAAGAATGGGAGTCCATGAGAACTATGACAGGCATTGAAACTCAGTGTATTTCGAGTGCAACAAGGTCTTGGAGATTCAAATACCAATATTGCAAAGGCAGGATGTTGATATGCAAGTTTTTGAAATATGGTAATTACTTACAGGGGTAGATACATTGAAATTGAACTCAGCGAAATCAAGATGATGGCATTGACCTATTATGTATGGCATGTCAAGATTATATGAAATGGTAGCAATTTATCGAAGGAGCTAGTGAAAATGGCTTTGGAGCCGTAGATGGTTGAGAATCATGAGATCAAAACTTTGCAAATTGGTGCATATCAAAACACCTAGGCTCGTTTTGAATGGTGCATCAACTAGTAGACGCATTTGTAGAATCATAACACTTGCAGTGGATGTGGGGCTCCCTTGATGAAGTGATAGTTTGAAATTAGAGGAGGCATCTAAAACGGTACAAAGGAGATTCGCAATGAGGAACAAATTCTAAAGAAATCCTTTCACGCAAGAAATTCCTGAACAGTGACAAGTCCTCGAAGTCTCATATTCCCCGAAGCACTAAAATTCCCAAAGAAGTTTAGTTCCCTGAAGATTTCCAATATGCACGAAGTAGTAGAAGGGATCGACTGTCTAGCACCCTGAGATTTGTGAGCTATGTTCAAAGTGTAGGGAGTACTCATACGACTTCGGCCATTGACGAGAAAACAAATAAATTAAAGGGGCCTGATTCAGAGCATTTGGTAAATGATTACAGTCCAAAGAAAGAAATGACAAGCAGGCCAATTGCTTTGAATATGTGATTCTACTTATACAGTCTCAGTGCCACCAACAATGCTTTCATATGACAATATTACTATCAAATTGAAAAAGTGTTCGCAGTTGATTGAATGAATACTCATGCCAAAGGGTGTTAGATATCGTTGGCCGTTAAAGAATAAGTGGAATCCGTGTTCTTTGCACCAATTCATAAATTCTTGGTGCAAACTGATGGTTGTAGTCATGATGCGTCATAAAAAAAATCATTCTTGAGTCTCGAAGATGGTTAATATGGAGGTACGACAGCGTGAAAGCATTCAAACTTTTCCAAAAGTTGAATGACGTAGAGGGCCAATGAATGAATAATATCGATAATCATATAGGCTTGATCATTGCGCCTGCAATGTAAGCATGAAACTTCTTAGAGGAGGTAAATCATTATCGCTAATGATGGCCCAATGGTATGGAGGATGCAGAAGATAAAATTTGAGACATTCTAAAGCATAATGTTGTGTGGTATGAAGCATTCAAAACGTGGATCATTGAAGATCTCATGGCTCTTGTATGGTGGGTAGTGACTTCATGCAGAAGGCCAAGATTATAGTATGAGGAAATATTGCAATGAACTTCACAAGGGAGCCTTGTATTAGAAATACCATGTGTATGGAAGGATCGGTGCAGCTGCGGAATTTGAGGCAATGAGGTGGGATAAATTAGGTATTTCTTACAATTGTGAACTATGCGATGGGTGAGATCTCCAAGAGTTTGCAATCCATGGTGGCTTTGTTACCACATTCGATCATGAATGCAACTGACATAATGAGATGATTCTCAGGATTGGTAGAGAGAAGCAAGAATACAATAAAGCGCAAAGCGGCGAACTCAATGACTGATATGATCACGGCTCTGCATTCTAGAATTCAACCAAGACCAAGGGAGGTATTATGACAAGCATTCTATATCATGGAAAATGGGAGTATATCGGTTTTCATTTGAAAGGATTCTCAAAGCAGTGAAGGAATAAGTTTCATGGAGAAGCTCACAATATTCAGAACGTCTCAGAGAATCCATGGTGATGCAGATTCAGCAAGAACATTAATTCCCCGAAGGAACAAAATTCTTGAAAACATGAAAGTTTGGATATTTCCAGAGTCACCAGATATCCCTGATAGCATAAAATCTCATAAAAGTCCGCTATAGTCGAATTTCCCCGAGATTGTCGATTCCCCAAGAAGTACAAATTCCCAGAGTTGGAGAATCCGCAAAGTTTTTATCATGAAGTGGAGACCCACTTTGAATGTTGGATGGTTTACAAAGGTGCTAGTATTCAGAGGAAAATGGAGGAAATGACTAAAGATATCATTGTGTAGCAAACAATAGAGATATATTCATGATACAAGTGAAGTAAGAAGGAGATATAAATGGCACATCACGATGACCAAACCTTCGTCTGCAGCAAGAAAAGAGATTAAGTAAAGAAATGGCTCAATATGTTATGTTGTTGGATATATGGTGATGGGATTGAATACACAGATCAGTTGGATCTTTCTGCAATGGCATGAGATGGCACTTCTAAGATCTCATTAGAGGAGGATCACAATGGACATGTGTTTGTATATAGGCACAACATATAATCTATATGCACGGGGATGGTGAAACTCCAGAATAAGACCCGATTGTTGTAGGAGAGGTTTGTGATGGCACAATGAACATTGGTTCACACAATATTACATTCATATTAGGAGGGAGGAATTGTTTCATGATTGATAATTAACCCTTTCAAAATGCACACAAAACTTGATTTAAAGGGAACTCGAGGTGTAACGACCTAGTTGTTCGAGGTCTCCAGTCATACATTTGGAATATGGTGATCTCGTTTTCAGGGTGTTTTGACTGACCGTAATGATTAATGATTGACATATTGCACAACTTAGATGAATAAGGGAGAGGGCATAAAGTGTAATTGATTTAGGAGGGAATTCAGATAAATATGATTCCAAGTGGAATGCTAGTCCGATGTTACTGACAATTCTTTGATTTGTATTTCATTGGAGCATTATGTGGATTTATAATTTGAGGTTTATTTAATGCGACTTATTTTAATATATTTGAACACTAATAATTGTCTCATATGATTGAAGGAGTAATGCAATGACTTACACTGCTATAGGATTTGTATACAAAAGGGAGAAGATCTCTAGCATAAGAGAAAGTGCTCCAAGGTGGTTGAAAATTCAAACGGTCCAAGACACTCCCTCATAAGAAATGGTGTTAAGGAGGGTAATTCAAATTAGTCAAATACCATCACATATGGAGACGTGCACTTGGATGCTTGATCTTACTTACACCTTAATTTTAAATGTAGGCTTGCCTGAGAATCTATGCCGCCAGTTGTATGCCAACTGGAGGAGTTTTCTAGGAGATACTTGCAGTGTGTGAAACTGTTTCTTTCATCCAATCAAGATTTTTGTTGATTTCAAGGTGGCAAAGTATTATTTTCTCATTGCTCCAAATTTGTGGCTGATTTAATTTCATTGGATGATGATGTATCTGGATGCCAGAACCCTAGTGTAACTGTCAAATGCTTCTGGAGCTGCAATCTTAGTTGTTGGATTGATTTGATCATGGCCATAGATTCGAAGATGTAGAAATTTATAAAATGCCAAGGCCTTCTCATTTGAAGGGGGTAGTAGAAGTCAGAAGATCAGGAGAATTAGAAGCAGGTAGAATATTAAAGCAAGAATTAGAGCTAGGAGTTAGTTCATTCTGGGCAAAATGTTGTAACACAGAACATTGGAATTGTTGCTGATATTGGATGATTTAATACAATTGCAAACATTGTGATTTTTGGTGATCTCTTTGTGTTGATTTATCTTGCATGGTTCTTATGATTCTATCTTTTGAAATTTCTCATGGTTATTAGATATATGTTAGATTTAGATTTAGATTTGATTCAATGGTGTTCATGATTTGATGCTTGAAGTGTTTGCAGTAATCTCTAGTCTATACTTTTTGCAGCTAGTTGATTGTTAGTTGCTTTGCAAAGTTAGCCTGGACCTTTTATTTTCATTGTGCTTAATTCACTTGTGGAGATTTATTCATTTCAATTGCAGTAGGGTTGTTTTGAATGAATGTTCATGATCTAAAAAATCTTATTACCTTAGAAGATTGCACTGTTCTTGTGAAATTGCAGATTCATATGGGTTAAGCAGGAATTGGTTTGTGTGGGATTGGTCCATTTTGAGTTTTTTGTCATTTGCATTGTTAATATTAGGAGTAGTTAAATCTAGAAACCTCTCTAAAACCCTTACCCTTTTGTTATTTCTTTGATTATTGGATTAAATTTAGGATTGAAGTATCATCATATTGTTAGATCTGATAAATTGAGATTCTGTATTTTTCTTGTAGTAAGGTCCCCTTGTGATTACTAGCATTTTCACATTTATCACCGAGTTGTTTATGCATTGTCAAGACCTAACATTAGAGACCTTGGGGTTATCTCTTGAGGCTTGCTGATAGAGATTTACCTTTCAAGAGAGATAGGATTTCATATTATGTCTGAGTTGTTGTTGTGCAGAAAAAATCATCAACAGATTGGCTCTAGAAGGATGGCCTGAATAAGCAAGTTGGATCAATTTTTGTCTGTCATCTCTCCTGAAAGATTTTGAAGAAGAACTAGATCTACTTCGGGAGAGGAGGAATTTCAAGAATTTCCAGTCCCTACCAGGTTAAGAAGGACCAATAGAAGGGGAGAATCATCATTCACCCAGCCATCTCCATCATCCCCATCTTCATCAGGTTCATCTGAGTCTGAGTCTGAGGACATTCCCATTCCGCAACCTCAGCCAGCCATATATCAGTCATTACCACCTCCACCTCCACCAATGGCTTTCTTAGTTGATAACCCATCTCCCTTATCTTTCAACCATTACAATCCTATGCCTAAAAAACCTGAGCTTTTCTACTCTAAGTTTCACATTAATGATCCCAAAAGGACTGCAGAGGAGCATATGAGGATTTTTAAAACCACCCTTAAGGATAGGGGAATTAATCATGAAGATGTTGCATGCAGAATTTTCCCATTTTCCCTTGGGGATGAGGCATTTCATTGGTATAACCACCTTCCTGTTGGGTCTATCACTACTTGGTTGTAGTTGGAGACTATATTTTTACAAAAATTTAAGATCCTAATCAGTGCTAATGAGTTACTTCTGCAGTTTACTAGGATCAAGAGGGAGGAAAATGAACCAATAGTGGCTTTCAATAATAGATTCCATAGGGCTTATGCTAGGCTACAATCCCCTTATGTTATAGATGATGCCTCTGCTAGGGAGGTTTATTATGAGGCTTTGGATAGCTTAACATCTACTTTCATCAAATGGAAAGCAAACCCTCCTGGTAGCCTATTTGAAGCTTATGATGTGGCTATTAAAGTAAGTACATATTTGAGACAGCACTTGTCTGGACCCTTGGCCAACCAAACACTTATGATGAATTTAGTCCCTTAATCACCATTGGTTTCACACCCAGGTCCAATTACCCTCCAAATATGAACTAGCCTACATTCTTTCATCAGCAAGCTAATATACCCAGTTACATGCAAAGCTCTGAGATATTTAATAAACCCTTGAACCATGGGCTCCATAATGTTTATATGCATAATTTAGCTGGTATTGTTCCTCCATCAAACAGTGAAGACAAGCAGAGGTTGGATGCACTCATAGAGCTAGTTGAGAAGCTAAACACTGAAGTCACTTACCTAAGGAACTAGAATAGTTAATCCCAGGTAGCCCAAAGGGTGGTTCACTCTAATTATGATCAAAGCAACAAGGATATGATGCAAGCTCAAGGGTAGAACTTTGATAGAGGGCAACATCTTGATAAAGATCATGGAAGGAAGCCACCACGATAGAATAGGACTTGGCATACAAGCCATGACAATGAAGGAGCCTTAACCTCTCTTGATAAGCCGAACAATAAGGAGAAATCTAGTGAAGTTTATTTGGAAAAAACGGCTTTGACAGGATGGTGTAGGCTTCATAACACTACTCAGCATTCTAAATCAGATTGTCAAGAATTCTAGACTGTTGCATCAATTTTCCAATAGAGGGATCAATATGCCAGCAACAGTTCGAGTGGGCTAGAGATAGTGCCATCTAACCCTTATGACATATCATTCATGGTGGTGAATCATGTCCCATTTTTGAGAAGTGAAGAGAATGAACCAAAAGAAGAACATGATAAAGGTTTTGAAACAGGATATGTATACAGTGGAGAATTTGTAGCTCAATCTTTTGAAGATAATGAGGAGAATGATAATGGCCCATTGGATGAAGAAGAGTATACAACTGAAGAAGTTCAAGCATTCCATCATGTGCCTATGCATTATTTCATAAATGGAGGATGATCTGATGCTAATAAAGGAAGAAGTGTTGAAAATAACAGTGATGAATTTATGGCTAGCTCTGAAGACAACTGTTCTTCCATGACTGCAGAGCAAGTAGGTAAATATGTGGTAGAAGAACTCAAGAAAGTCAAAATAAGTCTCTCTGCTCATGAGTTGTTAAAGAATCTTACAATTAGGGGTGCATTACTAAAGTCTCTTGAAAGAGATATGCTTTCTGAACAAAAGGGTGCTTCAAGCCATGTTGATACAGATATTTTTAAGGAGGTATTTTTGTCTGAAACAAGCTTGGGAAATTATACACTGACAGTTAACCCTCAAGGATGGAAGACTAAGGAAATCCTCATGTTACATGATATTCCTATTCATAAATTACATAGTGTTGAAGTATCAGTAGAATTAACAGTAGAAGTGGAAGAGAAAGTATGGTCGTCAAATCATGTGCATCAAACTATGAAGAATGAACTTCCAATAAAATAATTTCAACAAGCTACTGGCGAGTATCTAGTAGTAGAGTCAACTAGCATTGGATCTAAGAAAGTCATAGCAGTTAAAGCTGAAGTAGTTCTGGAGGAGATTCCAATACAGGAACTTCAACAACCTACTGATGAATGTCCTAAAAGATGTGAAAAAGAACTTAATGAAAGAGTTGAAATTATGAGCAGTCACAATCCAGAACCAGACCAAATTCCAATAGGAGAGGAATTAAGGGAGTCCCTTCACTCATCACATTCTATTTTTCTTCTTTCTATTGATGAATTCAGTAAAGAAAATTCATAGATTTCATGTGTTAATGACAAGATAGTTGATGTGATTCATATGGATATGTGGGAAAATCCAAATGGTGTTGAGAATAACAATGTTGTAGCCATCACTAATGAGCTTGATCATCCTACTTTAGGTAAATATGTGCTTGAAGATCATTCTATGAGGCCTCCTGACGAACATCATGATTGGAAAGTTTCTATATATGACAAGGCTTCTGCATTTTCATCATTGACCCCTCATAAAGACACTCCAATAGGTGAAAAGTTCCATGTTTATACTTCTGAATCTGTTCAATCTGATTTTCACCCTGAATTATTCATTGAAGACTCCAATTCTATTTTGCATGCAAGAGGGATATTGCATCATCAGTGGACTAGACCTCCTAACGACATGGGGATCAGCTCTTCACAATTGAATAAGGATGAACATAACATTCAATCTACAGCCATACAAAATCAGGTTGTTTCTCTCCTTGCTATGAATTTTGAAGCTTATCAATTTTAGTATGGGAATTTGGGGAAGGAAACATATGGATTAATCATGGTCCTAATGAGTCACCTTAGTTATTGATTATTCTTGATTATGAGGTTGAATTTGAATGCTGCATTTTTGAAGTTTACTTTGCTAAATATAAAGATAATTTTGCATTCTTGAGGACTATTACCATTACCTTATTGCTTGTTCATGCATTGATGAATCGTATAGGGGTGGGTCTCAGTTCACCCTGTCTGGTGATGTGTTGTTATGAGTCTTTTCTACATACTACTGATTTGAATAAATGCAGCTTGCTCTACTTTTCTTTTGCTTTAGTCTATTTTGTTTTCTTTAGGATAGATTGCTTTAGAATTAGTTTTCTTTGGTTAGTTTAGGTTTGCTTTGGGTTTTCGTTTGGTTGTTGCTTTGCTTCTCTGGCTTGGGTTTTCTGCTTTTTGGACTAGGAAGTGTCGTTCCTGCATAAATATGCTTTTATCTGGGACTGTTTCTTAGTGATTCGTTGATGAACTTTAATCATGTCTTTGGAATTAATGGTCAAGATCTTCTATTAGCGTCAAGTAGTCTAAATGTTTGATTCGAAGAGGATGGGTCATTGGTTTGATTTCAACGTGAAGTATTTTGAAATCTTATCTCTTATACATCCTAAAAAATCATGAGGTTGCAGTAGGGTCCTTGTGAGGTCATGGTAGGTGAAAAATCTTATTTATGCTTCAGCTCCATTGTGGTTCTCAGACCTGAGTGTGAACTTCATTGTTCATAGGTTGAAATGAAAAAGTGAAAAGAAAAGAATATCAAAAGAAAAGAATAGTGAAATATTGAAAATCAAAAGAATGAATTCAACTTATCAAGGGTATTCAAGTATCTCTACCAGTGCTATGGATGCCTAACTGGAAGTAGAGATATGCTTGAGAGAGTCACAATGATAACCTCATTGGGGCTATGGATGCTTCACTAGCAGTGAGGCTCTATCCAAGTTGCTTCTAAAGTAAGAATCTTTACATAGCCTGCTTAAATAAGCTTAGTTTCTGCAGTAGCTCAAGGAAGGAAATGAACTCATGTGCACACACTTAGATTTTTAGTTTATGAAAGGTTCAGTCTGCCTTTGATTCTAATTTTCTTTCATCTTGCATTTTGATTTGTTTCTCCGATATGGAGATCAAAACTAGAGATTTTGGGTTCTTCATTCCTGTTCGTCATAAAATGCTCTAGAGCATTTTCTCAGCGAGAGTCACCATTTGTTGTGCATTTTTTTCCACACACGCCCCACTAAAAGTAGGGACCCTCTATCTGCTCTGAATTTTGGTGCCTTTTGGTCCTTTGATTATTGAATTTGGTCACTTTCAGGAGTTCTCGAATGTTTATCTTGCTCGCCTTAGTGATTCCCCTCAGTTGCACATCAAAAAACTTAAGTTCTGAACAAAGTTTGGGTTTTTACCTAATTTCAAGATTTTCCACTCCATCCGAATTTACCCAGATTTCACTCAAACTCTGGCAAAAGGGGCTTTAGTGTTCTAATTCGGTAAATTTGGTACTTCACGAAATTCGTCGGGGACCAGATTTTTTCGAAAATCCATTTTTTCATCGGATTTCCAAGTTTCTTCGGTCTATCTGGCCTGCCTGAAGATCCTATGTGCTTAATTCGATTTTTCATGCAAATTATAAGGCTCTTGAGATTAATTTCTTCTCTGATCATTGTTAGTGTTGTCTTGGAAATAGAATTTTTAGTCACTATTGCACTATTGTGTGAGAAAGTTGGTTTATGTGTATGTGCACTTCACCTCTTTGATCTCTGGTTTGGCTCTCACTGCACACTGATACTGGATTGAATTTTGTTTTAAATTTATGCTTGACATGTGAATATAGGTTGATTGATTGTCCACTTTTATCTTCTCATGTCTTGTTGTTGTAATCTTGTATAAATTGATGTTACTTGAAAAACACTTGCATGATTGGCATTTATCGAAGATCTAAGTTTGGAAGGTAGAATTTTTATGGTTCGTTAGTTCAAGTGAATATTTGTGTTCGATGCTAACCATATTTTCTAGGCTCTTAGCATTATCAAGAGTGGGGCCTTGAACGGGACACAGTCGTGAAGGGAAGATTACATAATTTGGATTGCACTATCTAAGAAATTGATGAAGGTGGGCGACATTCGGAAAAATCCTTCCACATAGGAATTTCCCGGAGTTCCTAATTCCATGAAGTTCCAAGGTGGCGAAGAATGGGAGTCCATGAGAACTGTGACAGGCATTGAAACTCAGTGTATTTCAAGTGCAACAAGGTCTTGGAGATTCAAATACCAATATTGCAAAGGCAGGATGTTGATATGCAAGTTTTCAAAATATGGTAATTACTTACAGGGGCGGTTACATTGAAACTAAACTTAGCAAAATCAAGATGATGGAATTGACCTATTATGTATGGCATGTCAAGATTATATGAAATGGTAGCAATCTATCGAAGGAGCTAGTGAAAATGGCTTTGGAGCCGTAGATGGTTGAGAATCATGAGATCAGAACTTTGCAAATTGGCACATATCAAAACACCTAGGCTCATTTTGAATGGTGCATAAACTAGTAGACGCATTTATAGAATCATAACACTCGCAGTGGATGTGGGGCTCCCTTGATGAGGTGATAGTTTGAAATTAGAGGAGGCATCTAAAATGGTACAAAGGAGATTCGCAGTGAAGAACAAATTCTGTAGAAATCCTATCACGCAAGAAATTCCCGAATAGCGACAAATCCCCAAAGTCTCATATTCCCCAAAGCACTGAAATCCCTGAGAAGTTTACTTCTCTGAAGGTTTCCAATACGCACGAAGTAGTAGAAGGGATCGACTATCTATCACCCTGAGATTTGTGAGCTATGTTCAAAGTGTGGGGAGTACTCATAGGACTTTGGCCATTGACGAGAAAACAACTAAATTAAAGGGGCCTGATTCGAAGCATTTCGTAAATGATTACAGTCCAAAGGAAGAAATGACGAGTTGGCCAATTGCCTTGAATATGTGATTCTAATTATATAGTCTCAGTGCCACCAATGATGTTTTCATATGACAATATTACTATCAAATTGAAAAAGTGTTCATAGTTGATTGAATGAATACTCATGCCGAAGGGTGTTAGATATCGTTGGCCATTAAAGAATAAGTGGAATCCATGTTCTTTGCACCAGTTCATAAATTCTCAGTGCAAAGTGATGGTTGTAGTCATGATGCATCATAAAAAAATTCATTCCTAAGTCTCAAAGATGGTTAATATGGAGGTACGACAGTGTGAAATCATTCAAACTTTTCCAAAAGTCAAATGACGTAGAGGGCCAATGATTGAATAATATTGATAATCTTACAGGCTTGATCATGGTGCCTACAATGTAAGCATGAAACTTCTTGGAGGAGGTAAATCATTATCGCTAATGATGGCCTAATGGTATGGAGGATGCAGAAGATAATATTTGAGCCATTCTAAAGCATAATGTTGTGTGGTATGAAGCATTCAAGACATGGATCATTGAAGATCTCATGGCTCTTGTATGGTGGGCAGCGACTTCATGCAGAAGGATGAGATTATAGTATGAGGAAAGATTGCAATGAACTTCACAAGGGAGCCTTGTATTAGAAATACCATGTGTATGGAAGGATCAGTGCAGTTGCGTAATTTGAGGCAGTGAGGTGGGATAAATTAGGTATTTCTTACAATTGTGAACTATGCGACGGGTGAGATCTTCAAGAGTTTGCAATCCACGGTGGCTTTGTTACCACATTCCATCATGAATGAAACTGACATAATGGGATGATTCTCAGGATTGGTAGAGAGAAACAAGAATACAATAAAGCGTAAAGCGGCGTACTCAATGACTGATATGATCAAGGCTCTACATTCTGGAATTCGCCCAAGACCAAGGGAGGTATTATGACAAGCATTCTATATCATGGAAAATGGGAGTATATTGGTTGTCATTCGAAAGGATTCTCAAAGCAGTGAAGGAATAAGTTTCATGGAGAAGCTCGCAATATTCATAAGGTCTCAGAGAATCCATGGTGATGCAGATTCAGCAAGAACATTAATTCCCTGAAGGAACGAAATTCCTAAAAATGTGAAAGTTCGGATATTTCTTAAGTCACCAGAAATCCTCGAGAGCATAAAATCTCATAAAAGTCCATTGTAGTCGAATTTTCCCGAGATTGTCGATTCCCCGAGAAGTACAAATTCCCAGAGTTGGAGAATCCGTGAACTTTTTATCATGAAGTGGAGACCCACTTTGAATTTTGGATGGTTTACAAAGGTGCTAGTATTCAGAGGAAAATGGAGGAAATGACTAAAGATATCATTGTGTAGAAAATAATAGAGAGATATTCATGATATAGGTAGAGTAACAAGGAGATATAAATGGCACATCACGATGACCAAACCTTCATCTGCATCAAAAAAAGAGATTAAGTAAATAAATGGCTCAATATGTTATGTTGTCAGATATATGGTGATGGGATTGAATACACAGATTAGTTGAATCTTTCTGCAATGGCATGAGATGGCACTTCTAAGATATCATCAGAGGAGGATCACAATGGACATGCATTTGTATACGGGAACAACATATAATCTATATGCACGGGGATGGAGAAACTCCAGAATAAGACCCGATTGTTGTAGGAGAGGTTTGTGATGGCACAATGAACATTGGTTCACACAATATTACATTCATATTAGGAGGGAGGAACCATTTCATGATTGATAATTAACCCTTTCAAAATGCACACGAAACTAGATTTAAAGGGAACTCGAGGTGTAACGACCTAGTTGTTCAAGGTCTTCAAACATAGATTTGGAATACGGTGATCTCATTTTCAGGGTGTTTTGACTGACAGTAATGATTAATGATTGAAAAATTCCATGACTCAGATGAATAAGGGAGAGGGCATAAAGTGTAATTGATTTAGGAGGGAATTCGGATAAATATGATTCCAAGTGGAATGTTGGTCCGATGCTACTAACAATTCTTTTATTTGTATTTCATTGGAGCATTATGTGGATTTATAATTTGAGGTTTATTTAATGCAACTTATTTTAATATATTTGAACACTAATAATTGTCTCATATGATTGTAGGAGTAATGCAAGGACTTACACTTCTATAGGATTCGTATACAAAAGGGAGAAGATCTTTAGCATAATCTAGAAAGTGCTCCAAGGTGGTTGAAAATTCAAACGGTCCAAGATGCTCCCTCATAAGAAATGGTGTTAAGGAAGGAGGATAATTCAAATTAGTCAAATACCATCACACATGGAGATGTGCACTGGGATGCTTGATCTTACTTACAACTTAATTTTAAATGTAGGCTTGCCTAAGAATCTGTGCCGCCAGCTGTATGCCAGCTGGAGGAGTTTTCTAGGAGATACTTGTAGCATGTGAAATTGTTTCTTTCATCCAAACAAGATTTTTGTTGATTTCAAGGTGGCAGAGTATTATTTTCCCATTGCTCCAAATTCGTGGCTGATTTAATTTCATTAGATGATGATGTATCTAGATGCCAGAACCCTAGTGTAACTGTCAAATGCTTCTAGAGCTGCAATCTTAGTTGTTGGATTGATTTGATCATGGCCGTAGATTCGAAGATGTAAAAATTTATAAAAGGCCAAGGCCTTCTCATTTGAAGGGGGTAGTAGAAGTTAGAAGATTAGGAGAATTAGAAGTAGGTAGAATAGTAAAGCAAGAATTAGAGCTAGGAGTTAGTTCATTCTGGGCAAAATGTTGTAACATAGAACATTGGAATTGTTGTTGATATTGGATGATTTAATACAATTGCAGACATTGTGATTTCTGGTGATCTCTTTGTGTTGATTTATCTTGCATGGTTCATATGATTCTATCTTTTGAAATATCTCATGGTTATTAGATATATGTTAGATTTAGATTTAGATCTGATTCAATGGTGTTCATGATTTGATGCTTGAAGTGTTTGTAGCAATCCTTGGTCCATACTTTTTGCAACTAACTGATTGTTAGTTTCTTTGTAAAGTTAGCCTGGACCTTTTATATTCATTGTGCTTAGTTCAATTGTGGAGATTTATTCATTTCAATTGCAGTAGGGTTGTTTTGAATGAATTTTCATGATCTGAAAATCTTACTACCTTAGAAGATTGCACTGTTCTTGTGAAATTACAGATTCATCTAGGTTAAGCAGGAATTGGTTTATGTGGGATTGGTCCATTTCGAGTGTTTTGTCATTTGCATTGTTAATCTTAGGAGTATTTAAATCTAGAAACCTCTCAGAAACCCTTACCCTTTTGTTATTTCTTTGATTATTGGATTAAATTTAGGATTGAAGTATCATCATATTGTTAGATCTGATAAATTGAGATTCTATATTTTTCTTGAAGTAAGGTCCCCTTGTGATTACAAGAATTTTCACATTTATCACTAAGTTGTTTATGAATTGTCAAGACCTGACATTAGAGACCTTGGGGTTATCTCTTGAGGCTTGCTGATAGAGATTTACCTTTCAAGAGAGGTAGGATTTCATATTTTGTCTAAGTTGTTGTTGTGCAGAAAACATCATCAATAGCTCCCACACCCATATCTATAGCAATGTAACTCTAGCTGATAAATTGGATGCTCTAAGGTACACAACCTGATGTAGATCATGGTACAAATGTGCAAGCATGCAGGATTCACATGCATATTTGGTACCCTGCATAATCATGCTCTCCAAAATCTGACCCCAACCGACTACAAATCCCTTCGACCTATGGTCAGGACATAGAAATCCTCCAATAAATCCAATAAGAACACATGGAAATTTCGTGTATGCATCAACCATATCTCTCCATGGAATCTCATAGCTACAAATCTAATAGTCCTTGAAGACTCTCCACAATGCATATGTACCTCCCTTCTCAGTGGAATCATACACAACTAGCTCTCTGACAATAGGAATCCTTAGAATTTGGTAAACATCCTTTGGTGTCACTATCATCTCACCAGTGTGTAAGTGAAAGGTGTTATGGTCACTGTGCCACCTCTCTACCAAAGTGGTTAGAAGTCCCCTATTAATCCTATGTTGGGGCATGTCAAGCAAAGAATTCAATCTGCATCGTCAAATCACATTTAGATCAGCTTGATCCAAATGTGGAATCAAATCCCATGTCCTCAAGAAACGCTCCCGCGACATGAGGACTGTCGAAGGCTCCTATCATTATAACATATTGCAAATCAAAAATCTTATCAATCAATCAACCTATCAATCTAATCAGCTTTAATGAGATTTTGATCATATCTCGTGAGTGTCTATCATTGATCCTCACCTATCATGAGGTCAATTATCAATCTATCATTGATCCTCACCTATCATGAGGTAAATCATCAATATATCATTGATCCTCACCTATCATGAGGTCAACCATCAATCTATCATTGATCCTCACCTATCATGAGGTCAATCATCAATCTATCATTGATCCTCATCTATCATGATGTCAAATATCATCATCCTATTATTGAATCTCACCTATCATGAGATTAATCATCATCTAATCTATCAACATCATCAAACATCATTAAATCAAAGGCTGTCGCAATCAACAATCATCAAAATCAAGGATTCCACTCAAAATTACATCATTCTGCCCTAGATGTGCTAAAACAGTGTCTCAAAGCACTAAAAACATGGATGCACCAAATAATTCTACCAATACACCATAATAGGGTTTCTATGTGCTAAATTATCAAATGCACCATCAAAATTCATCAATGCGCTATTTCATTTCATCAATGTGCCAAATGACCCAATGCACTAGAGAAATAACCTTACGTGCTAATTCATGACATCCATGTGCCAAAACCTAATGTGCTAGAAAATTTATCCTATGCACTAAAACTTGACCTACATGTGCTAATTTGTTGTATGCACTACAACTTTGCATGAATGCGCTAAAAACTTAACCATATGCACTAAAAGTCCCTATGCACTAAAACAGGCATTCAATGTGCTACATCAGGGTCTAAATGTGCTAAAACATGAAAATATAAATTTTAAACATTAAAAAAACGTGGGAAAAATCAATTCAAATTTTACGAGGAGGTTCTCGGGGTACGTACTAGAGGTCCATACGTTGTCGGGTGATTGTGACGTTGCACGCACTTGAATTGATGGGTCTGGATTGGAATCACCATCTTGCTAAATTTGCACAAAGTTACTCAATCACTCCAATTTTTCAAAGTGAAAATGACACAAATGAGTTTTTTTTCACCTTTTTTATCTTTTAAAGGAGTGATTAAATGGGATTAAAGTGGGATTTATTTTATTTTTCAAAGGGGTCTTAATTAATCAATCAATCACCTAGCAGGTTTGGTATCATTTTTTGGGAGATAAATCGTATCAGCATAATAATATTTGAAAATCATCATCAAATCATTAGAAAATCATGAAAAAATCATAAAAAATTCAAAAAATTCAAAAATTCATCGATTTATCTCCCGAGGGGGCATAGATCCATCATCACTCGAAAAACCAGCATATAGGGCATATCAAAGAAAAAAAAAGTGTCAGCATCACCAGAAATTTTTTCTTTGAAGCAATGTGTAAACACATCACTTCAAAGAGGGGCAAAATATATACACCTAAAATCGATCAAGATAATTAATTAATTAGATACAAGGTATTTAATTAATAAACCTCTCATTTCATCTACTTATAAATAAATTCTAAATTTATTTATATAGTTCATATTTTCTAATTCTTCTTATCTTAAATTATATTCCTCTAATTTTAATTAAATAAACAAATTCAAATAGTTTTTTTTATTTAATTAATATCTTCTTACTAAATTTGAATAATTCCAAATTTAAATTTAGTCACATTTCTACAACTTTTCCTCTTGCCACCTCATCATGTCATGTGTCTCATGAATTTAAATATCCTTAATATTTAAATGGGATTTTTCCTCAACAAATTCTGAAATAGAGTTGAGACACTTGGCTCCCTTCCTCCATTTATTCTCTCTCACACTTGGAAAAGTTTTCTATTAAAGGGAACACTCTCCATGATTCCTTCTAACTTCTTCATCCTCCACCCTCGTTCTTTCTAGCTAAAATCCTAACCATTGGTTGTTGCCACATCAAAATATGCCTTAGAAATCCTATAAATACAACATCTTCTCTAGAATTTCATATCCAACTTTTAGCAATCTTACTATGCAAAAATTTCATTTGAGCATTTGAGAACATTTGAGCATTTAGCAATTAGCAATTAGAAACATTAGTTTATCATAATCATGGCTTAGTTTGGTAGCTGTATTTTACTTATCATTGTACTTTTCATACATCATTTACATCACAGCATTTAGCATCATATCCTTACCACAACATCATTATCATATCACTCATCTATCATGTAATTCAATCAATCATGTAGGAATAGATTTCTTGCATCTTTCAGCATTTCATTCCTCAAGTTTTCATTCTAAACATCATAGTGCACACACAAATATGAGAGCCATTATGATTTAATGAATCCTTGAAGATAGGAAACAATGGGACAATTTTAGAGAGTTTATCTATTTCAATTTGATTAGTTTTGTGATTTGAATTTTCTAATGCATTGTCTCATTGATTGTGTTGTATTTATTGCTTTTAAATTTACACATTTCAATACTTCATAACACAATCCCCATTCTTCTTTTGGACCAAACTAGGTTGGAAACCTAGGTACTATGCTTGATTGAGAAGACAATCTGGGAGTGGATTAGCTTTGTCAACTCTTGCGCCATTAATGCCTCAATCTTTGGATTTACTAGCCTTTGCTTCTAGTGGACAGGTTTTTCTCCTTCTGTCAGTTCTATAGTATGCTGGATGACTTCAGGATCATATCCCTTGAGGTCATCATATGACCAAGCCACTACTCCTTTTTCATTTTTCACAAAAATGCATGAGTCAGTCCTTATCATGTTGTGGAACATCCTTTCCAACCTTAAGCTTCTTTCTATCAGTGACCTCGAGATCAGCATAGTCACCCTTGTCAGCTACAAACTTCCTCTTATCATTCCTCACATCGTCACAATCGAATAGATTTTTGAGAGTGACAAGTCCCTTCAGGAGCTTGTTGGATCTTAGCTGAATAATTTTCCCTTCATAAGATTTTGTGATTTTTGGTTGGAGTTGATCAGCAAATTCTCGTAAATGTTGAATGAATGAGGCGATGTGTTCGTCACTTTCAAACACTTGTCGGCTTTGGTCATTATCTGGGATTGTAGGTCATACAATCTCTCACAAAGAGTGTATGTTATCAATTAGGTTGGAAATAGGGTCAAATTGAGATCCTATCATCGCCAGGTGATCCGCAGATGTATTCTACTCTCTGGGGACCGTTTGGACATTGAAGGCTTCAAATCTCTCAATCAGGTCCCAAACCCTATGTCTATAAGATTGCATGTGGACATTCTTTGCTACGAAGACCCCTCAGAATCGATTGACTATTAGCTCAGAGATTATTTTTTTAATACCCATCCACTCCGCAAGACTTAGACCTTGCATGAGGCCCTCATATTCAGCTTGATTATTTGAACAGGAAAATTGAAAGAAAAAAGATCTAAGTGTATTTTCATTAGATGGGGATGTCAAACATATCCTAGCTCCTGCACCAACTTTTCATCTTGCTCCATCAAAATGCAGTGTCCATAGCTCTGAGGCATGGCCACCCTTAGGTTCTTTCATTACCTTTGGAATCACTTGATCTTCATCATAGATGACATAGGTTCCCAATCCAATGGCATGATAATTGTTGAAAGGATTAATGTCTATAAATTCACTTAAGATGACCTCTTCTTCTACTATTGTCTCTAATAACCTTCTCATCCTCAAATAATTTAGTACAATACATCTCATCTTTGGTAATAGAGGTATGAGTAGCCTCAAAGTTGATCATGGCTTCATCTGCTACATGTTCTGAATGCAAAGGTTCGAACACTACATTCATTTTAGCTCCATGCTTCATCCTAAGAATCAAGTGTGACCAATCTAAAGAAATATATCCACCTATCTTAGCAGTGAACTCTCGAGATAAGCAAAGACCAAACATGGGGGGGATGTCAATGATCATGGTATCTTATGGAATAGTGATACTAGGGTAGGAGAATAAATTCAAGGGGAGGTTCTTAATGACACCTACAGTTTCCACCTTATTCCCATCAAACTGCATAACCCCTCTACTTAAAGGTTCATAGCTAAGTCATAAGGCTTCAGCTATCTGCTTGGGCATGACTGTAGTGCTAGCACCACAGTCAATCATAGAATTGTGTAACAATTTCTTACCCACAATGAGAGTTAAGAAAAAGGGTTTTAGTTTCGGCTTGCCTTTATTTTTTATATAGGCTTCTTCTCCATTGTTTGTGAGGAATTTTGCTTGAGACAATCAATCAACAGCCTTTCCCTTGGATGGTTGATTTGTTGGCTCAATGCTTGCATCTTCCATTAGTTCCTTCTATAGTAATGACTTCTACTCTAGAATAGCTAAGATATCCCAAAGGGATACACTAGCAGAGGCTTTCTTCAACTGTTCCACCACATTGAATGGAAGTGGATTCAAAGATTTATGTTCCTTAGACTTTTTCATAACAATCTCCTTGTGTGGCTGAGATTGTTGTACAATTTCGAAGGTACTAGGAGCTTGGTCAGGAACACTTTTGGGTTGTTGAGTGACTGGTTCTCTCATGAATCTCCTCTTTGATCGATTGTTATAATCTAATTGCACTTGTGGGGCCTTTTATGTGGATGTATCATTTGCAAACACTGCCTCTTCTTCTTCCATCCATGAGAAGAGTGCATGATCGAGAGCTATATTTGTTTCTTGCTCCAAGGATATTCCTTGCATTTGTACGATGAGTACCACATTTTCCATTTGTGGAGAGGCATAACCTCCTAAATCTGACACAATGCCTTGACTGTGTTGTTCTACCACTCTTTGTTGTAAATTGACACGCATGCAATTTCAGGGCATATGTGCTTTGTTACAGGGGAAGCACCAAGGATTCATATCATCGGTGAGATTATTTTTCCCCACTACTAGCTCTCTATTTTAACTTGGGTGAATGTTTTCTAGCAGAGTAGGTATCGACACTATCTGATTATTTTTTTGAGTCTACGGATTCATGCGCGCACCTCTTTGGAACTGATTTTGCTAGTAGGAAGATCTTTCACCTTGGTAATTTTGGTAAGTCAGCTTTGGAGGCATGCACTGTTGACACTTGATACTATTTATTCCATTTGAGATGTTCCACAACAACTCCTTGATGTCACTCATCTCATCTTTTGAAGAGTTAGATGTAGAGGCAACGTTCTATGGCGTGCTCAGATAAGTGTACATTGATTAGGGAGGAGCAAACATACTGGTAGAATCTATCTCCTAGATGGGGGCTGACAACTCTACAAATATAGGCATAGCAGGTCAAGGCAGTAACTTTTCGACATTGATCAAATTATTCTCTTCCTTAACAACAATGTTATATGCATCCAGAAAGGGGTTCCCACCAAGGGACTAGATCATCACTGAAATTTTGGCATTGAGATATTTTATATAGAACATGAATGCAAGTCGGCAGGCGGACGGATAGTAAGTTGGATCCTTTTCCAAGTTGTGTGAAACTAGGCATTAAAGTCAATCATGGCCTCCTAAGGATCCCACTTTATGGTAGCTAGCTACTGAAATATCAAAGACCGATCTCCATTGTTTGAAAATTTCTCGTAAAAAGGCTCTCTGAGCTGATCCCAAGTAGCAATGGTAATGGCTTCCAAAGTGCGGTACCAATCTAGCGCCTTTCCTCTTACAGACTTTGCCAACAATCTCAATGCTACATTTTGAACCTTCACTGGTAAATTTTGGTAAAGCTTTTAAATCATATGTTGGGATAGGATCCCAAATGGCTGATGTTATTGGTACTATGAGATGGCTTTTGGCATCCCATGCTACAAAATTTCTATTAGCCATTGGTAACGGGACCAGAGGAGGGATCAAGATGTTTACTGGACGGGTTCTTGCTTGTACTGTTACCAGCAATGGCACTAGCAGAACAAGGTTGTTCGTTGTTTGGGATCTAGTAATAGGTCTACAGTTCATACACCCACTTTAAATTTAGATACATTCAAACAGGTCCCACCGGGCATGCTACAAAAAGAACTGTTGACACCTAAAATTGCTAGACACACGGCCTTATAGGAAACTCAATTAATGGGGAGACCAATTGTGTTAAATTGAGTGACCTTCAAGTTTTAAAGACCCCAGATTTTCCTATATTTGGGGGGGTTGGAAAGGGAAAAGGAAGAAGATATATAAAATAAATTCTAATCTAAGTTGATGCACCAAGATGTAAGTAAGTAGGCACAAGAAATCTTCCCTTTTAGATGAGATTTGAGGACCTATTCAACAATTTGCATGCCTGAAAATAACATAAAGCAAAGATGAAATTCTGAATAAATTAATCCAATAACATAATATACCTTCCATACATTTACTGAACAAGAAGAATTCAAGACATAATTCGAACATCAAATTTATATTGAAATTGTAGAAGTCTTGCAGATAAACTACTCGGTACAACAAATAGCACAGTATAATATCTTATCAATTAGCTAAGAAACAAAGAGGCCAAAAAAATTGGCATAGTCTATGAGTCTTAATACAATAATTAAAAACAATACAAAGGCCTATAGTCTTTCAATACTTTTTGTGTATTTTTTAACCCTTTTTTAGAGATTCGAAGCAGTAAATATAGATCCCTCCACCACATGAAATCCAATAACCAAAAAATATTCCCCAAGCATGGGCTATGTCACCTGTCACAATGATTCTCAAAGATCGTTGCAACAAAAAGATTCTGAAACATGGTATTCAATTGCCTCAAAAAAAATGTGCCCTCTTGTAATGATGAATGTAGTCCAAAAGCGAAAGCAGCAGAAATCTTCAGATGACACATGTCACCCACCCACAAATTTGGTTAGGACATGTGGCACAGTGACAGGGCTTCACATTCATTCATCCTTCCCTTGCAATCAGAATCCCCTCAAAGAAGACACGTGGCATAGAGAATGCATTAAGCTTTGACTGTATGGCCCGCCCAAAAGGTGTATGTGAAATGATGCAATGTGGCTTATTAGTAAAGTTTGGGGTAAAACAAAGGAAAGAGAATCCTCAAAGGCATGCGCTAGAGACACGTGGTGCAAGGGCGGTGCTCAAAGGAGACGCAAGGGAAGAAAAATTTCAAAGGTGTGCACAGCTGACACATGGTGCAAGTGAACAAAGGCACTACAAAAAGGGGCTCAAAAATATTAAAACATATGAAGCGTGGGTCATGGCCAATGCAAAACCAACAAAAACCACCCAAAGGGAGCTTTAAGGATTTTAAATCCATAGTATGCAATGGGAAATTTTGAAATATGTTTCAAATGTGAATTTATTATTCAAAGGAAAAGAAAAATTGTATTGCTCTTAAATGTTAGATGCATAAATTATTCACTTGTGGGTTAAACATAGAAAAAATTACTCTATAGAACAATGGGCATGTTACACATGGTATCAAAGCTACCAAGTTTAGCTTTGGAACCTATGTGCTCACTATATTTTCCAATCCAACATTATATGAGTCTAATGTTGGTAAATTCTTGTGTCAGGAGGGTGCATCTCAGGTTAACTGTAAGAAAATCAATAATCGGGAATGGGGGCTACCTATAGGCTAAGAAGGAAAAATAGCCCTTGTTCGAACCATTGAGGGAACCAATCATGAAAATGCCATTTGGCTAAGTGATACTAATACTATCAGTCATTCCCTTTCATGAATCAATCAAGAGAAAAGAAATATGAGAGAGGCTACCAACTTCAACCGTCTACCTTATGTTTCCCCAGCTAAGTCAAACTCTTGGATATTTAAATCCTTATTAAATAAAAACATTTTTTTTGGAAAAACTTGTGTATAGGTTCTTTATGAGATTCTTTATATGAATGGTTGTTCTTATAAATTCTTTTAGAAACGTTAAGTAAACTTTCTTAGATCTAATTAAGTGAAACCTCCAAGTAAACTATTCTTGGGAAAATGGTTAAGACACGAACTAACATGGGGGAAAGTCATGAAGTAGGACAAGGTTTTGAGAATACTAAAGCTAAGTTGGACCACATCTTGTCTATAATGGGTGAAACAATAACAAGGATAGGAAACCTTGAATAGGAAGTAAGGGGTAAAGAAAGAGTGGAACAGGAAGTCCCAAATAATAATGAGGAAGTTCCCAACAATGAAGAGGAAGGGGATAATTCTCATGATCACACCCATTCTAGTGAACAAGAGGATGAGGAGTCAAGTCAAAGTCAAAGGGAACTAAAAGGAGGTGCCTAGACAATGATCTATCCCATGACATGAATAAGATCACACCTCCAAAGTTTGAGGGTAGTGCTACTGGGGATGTGGCTAAAGCATGGCTTATGGATATGGAAAAGTAATTTGAGATTAGAAATTACTTTGAAGTCACTAAAGCTATATGGGGAGATTTCTAGTTGGCAAGTGAAGCATCCAATTGGTGGATGAATAAGGAGTTAGGACTTAGTTCCTTGAGGTTGACATGAAGAAATTTTGTAGATATTTTCTAGAAAAGATGGTTATCACAACTCTTCTATGATAAAAATCTCATTGATTTCCACAATCTAAAACAAGGAGATTCTTCAATGAATGAATATTCAGAAAAGTTTACCCGCCTCCTAAGGTACGTACCCATGTACCAAAAGGATGAATGATTTGGGATTAGGAATTTTATTATATGTATTAATGCCCAAATAGGTGGTGAATTATATGTGCATGGTCCTACAACCATGGACTTGGTGTATGAAAAAGCAATTAAGCAAGAACAAAATCTTAATTCTATTTCAATCTACTGAGAAAGGAATGGAAATAAGTTTAACTTGGTGTGGGATAATCAAGCTCCAAGAAGACTTGATGAAGGGAAAAGTTTTCAAAGGTAAGGGGAAAAGGGACCTTAGCAAAAGTGGAATGAACCAATAAGAGACCAAAGAGGAAGTAACCACAAATATAACAATAACTTCAACAATAGTGTTGGTGGAAATCTTAATAACTTGGGAAGACCTATGAAGAAAGAAGGGACCAATGAATGGATTTTTTACATGTGGAGGGGATCACTATGCTAATTGGTGCCCTAGCAAGCTGACATAATCTCAACCATGTGGGAATCCTCTTCCTTTGCAACAATTTTCATTCCAACAAAGGATACATGTAGTAGACAATTGGCAAGTTGAGTACCAAATTACTCTAGTAAAAGTCTTAGGTACTTTGTCTGGAATTTCTATCTAAATTTTAATAGATATATGTGCCATAGAAAATTTAATTTCTCCTAGAATAGCAAGTCAAATATCTAGAAAGGATGGTTTTATGGAAAAATAATAGGTTTTTGAGTATGCAAACCAGACAAGAGTTGTGGTGAGTCAATGTCTATTTGGAGCAAGGTTAGAACTTCCAAGTTTCTCTACGGAGATGAATTTGTACGTAGCCCTCTTAGGTTATTATCATGTCATCCTAGGAATGAAATGGCTATGGAAGCATAGACCTAAAGTGGATTTACATGCTAAAACCATATAATGCTTAGATGATCTAGGTAACCAAGTGTCTTTACAAGGAACACCTAGAGAAGTGAAACTATGACAGATTTTAGCTATGCAAATGAATAGGGTGAAAAAGAAAGGTTGTCAACTCTTCAAAGTAAAGATGGATAAACTTTTGGAATAAAATTAATTCATCCTTCAAAATGATTTCATGTATTATTAACCTCAATATTCTCAAGAAGTCGAGGAACTGGTGGAAACAGGGAAATCAAATATGGAGAAATTTCCTATCCTACGAAAATTTGCAAATGTATTTCCAAATGAACTACCTGGATTGCCTCCCAAGAGAGTGTTTTATTTCTCCATTTACATAGTTCTTGGGTTGGAACCTATATCGAAAGTACCCTATAGGATGAAAACAATGTAATTGATGGATTTGAAGGCACAATTAAGAATTGTTGTCTAAAGGATTAATAAGACCCAATGTTTCACCCTAGGGGTGCCAATGATCTTTGTCAAGAAGAAAGATGGTATACTACACTTTTTTATTGACTATCAATTTCTTAAGAAAGCAACCATAAAGAATAAATATATGTTGCCATGTGTCAATGATCTCTTTGATTATATGCGAGGAGTGGTTGTGTTTTCAAAGATTGATCTACATTCTGGATATCATCAACTAAGAATCAAGGATGAAGATATTTTCAAGAAAAAATTTAGAACTAGATACAAACATTATGAGTTCAAATTCCTGCCTTTTGGACTCATGAATGCACTAGCAGCATTCATGAACCTAATGAGCAATGTATTTAGAGACTGCTTGGATAGGTTTATGTTCATTTTCTTGGACAACATATTAATCTACTCCATGAATGAAGAAGAGCATCACAAGCATTTGGAGATTGTGCTTCAATGATTAAGAGAACATAAGTTGTATGGGAAACTCTCAAAGTGTACCTTCTTCCAAAAAAAGGTACAACATTTGGGTCATGTAATTTTGGCAATTGGGATTGTAGTTGATCCTGTGAAGATAAAAACAATGCTTGAGTGGACAATGCCCAAGAATGTACCAAAAGTTAGAAGTTTTGTGGGTTTGGTTGGGTATTATCGTAAGTTTGTTGTAAACTTTTCAAGGATAGATTTTCCCATCACTTCTTTTTAAAGGAAACGTAAGAAGTTTGAGTGGATAGAAAAACGTCAAACAATAGTTGATCTACTCAAAGAAAAGTTGACCATGACTCTAATACTGAAGGTACCAAATCTGGATGGTAACTTTATTATTATCATCGATGCTTTAGGAGAAGGATTGGGTGGAATGTTAATGCAAGAGGGGTGATTCATATCTTATGATTCAAGGAAGTTAAATTAGTATGAACAAAACTATGCATCACATGATTTAGAGTTAGCAACAATATTTCATGCATTACAAATGTTGAGACATTATTTGTTGGGAAAACCCTTTGAACACAAGACCGATCACCATGGTCTTAAGTATTTTTTACCCAACCCAGTCTTAATACAAGGCAAAGAAGGTGGTTGGAACTGATATTTAACTATGATTTCAACATCAGTTGTATCAAGGGAAGCAAAATCGGGTTGTTGATGCTCTGAGTAATAGGAGGAATATCTCCTCGATGGTATCGATCCAAACTAACTTTAAAAGTCAAGTATTGCAAGAATCCAAGGGTGATGAGTTATATGAACAATTCAAGTTAGCATTGTCAAATAACCCACACTATCAAAGGTATGAGGGATATTACATTGAATCTAATGGATTGTTAAGGTTTAAAGGGAGAATTTATGTACCTAATTTTGGAGAATTAAGGAACTTGGTATGGAAAGAAGTTCACAACACACCATATTCAGGACATCCTAGTGTAACAAAAATGTTGGTTGATGTAAAGTTGTTATATTTTTTAAAGGGTAAACCAAGTGTTAGAAGACCTACTAAGGATGTATTGCATGGATTAGCACTACAAATAGGAATATTACCTACCATTGGTTGATTTTTCATATAATAACTCTTATCATTATGCGATCAAGATGGCTCCATTCAAATCATTATATGGTAGGAAGTGTTAAACTCCTATAAGCTAGGATAAGCTAGAAGATAGGATAAGCCTTGGGCCTGAGATGTTATCTAAAATGGAGGATCAAGTTGGAATTATTAAGCAGAGGTTAGCCGAAACTAATGATAGATAAAAATGTATGTTGATTCCAAGTGGCTACCCAAAAATTTCTCAGTAGGAGAAAAAGTTTTGTTAAGTTCAAGCCTCATTAAATTTCTATCAAGTTTGGAAAGTAATCTAAACTAGCTTTGTGCTACATAGGCCCTTTTGAGGTTCTTGAAGAGATCAACCTTGTAGCATATAGGATTTCTTTGCCACCAACTCTTTCCATGATGCATGATATTTTTTATGTCTTGTATCTTAAGAAGTATACCAGGTGATAACCATGTTATTGATTGAAATGCTTTACAGGTATAGGACCTAGGAGTGGTAATAATTGATCCTTTCAAGGTGCTCAGAACATGTAAGCTCCACTTACGTAATAGAGAGGTTCTACAGTACAAGGTCCAATGGGATCAATATGCAAAAGATTTTGCCACTTGGGAAGACTATGTTGAGATGAAGCTGAAGTTTCGACAAGTCTTGCTAGATTTTGAAAACTCTTGAAAACAATGATGTTTTGTAATGTGATGCTTTATGAATGATTTGTATTTGATGTTTTATTTTATGTCTATGTCGATACTTAACAAATCATCGAGGATGATGATTCACATGGGGGGAATATGTTACACCCCAAGTAATATTACCTATTTACTATTACTTATTTTGGTTAAATTACTTGAATAAATAAACATGTGTTTTATGAATATTTACATGAATGTGTTTTATGAATCTTTATATGAATATTGAATGGAAATATGATGAAAGAATGGTTGATGCAATTTTATATTTTATAATGATTCTAGCTATGAAATGTATGATGCATATGATTATGTTGTGTTTGGCTAACTACTATTATGATGTGTCAAGTTGAGTGCAAGAATGGGTTTAAACCTCCAAAAGAGAGGGGAAGTATCACTCAAGAGAAGAACTTGGTTAGGTAACCCTTAACTAGCCTAACTAAGCATTCACACACTCATGCCTTAGTTGGTCTTAGAGACTCAAGTCAGTTTTGGGAGAAGGTAAGTAATCTTTTGTTTAGATGTGAATGTTGTGATTGAGGATTGTGAATAAGTCTTGATGCCATGTTACATTCTTTCCTTGTGTGCTTATTGTGGTATCAATGAGATATATGCATAAAATGTATACATATATATACATGTACATGTCTACAATAGACTCATATATGTGAGTGAATATGTATATGAGTTTACGTAGGTAGACGTACCTATGCATGCTCATGGATGGATTACCCATATGCATGAGAATACGAATACGACTAAAGGTGACATGTGTGTGTTTGTGTGTGTATATATATATTTCATGTACATGTCCATCAATGGTTATGATTATGAGTGTTTTTGTATTGGAAATGGTATTATGTATATGTATAGTATATATATTAATATATGTGTGTGTTAAGTAATATAGTCACATATATGGGTGTCTAGGATGGCACAAGGTGGCGACGAGGAGAAAAAAAACTAGATGACTTGGAAAGGAAGTGGTGGGGAGATATTGAAGAAGATAGCTGATCAGGAGAAGGTGGAACAAGAGGGAGTAGAACAGGAGAAAATGCCCACATCCTGCAATGGGTCTTCATGAATAGAAAATGGGTGGACTGATGCCATCCAAGCTATCACAGAATGAAGACTCACATGGTGAGAAACCAAAACTAGGCTAGGTGGAGGATCCAAGGTGCTGGTAGAAGAAGGTTTTAAGATTCAGGTTCAAAACCAAACAAATGGCATAGGAGTAGAGAAGGAAGGAGCATTTGAGGCAACAAGCATGGGTGGTTCTAGGAAAAAATAAGTCTTGGAGCAAAGTCATTGACAAATTAGAGAAGTGAGAGGAATGGGATTCCAAAGAGATCCAACAGCCCTTGGAGAGGAAAGGTCAATGGAAACCCTAATTATGCATCTAAGGAAAAGACAAAACCCTGGGGTGGTGCAAGGGCACCCAAGCTCCTTAAAGGTCACTTGAAGAGTCAAGAGAATGCAGGGGTCATGAAGACCTATCAAACATCTCAGAGCATTAATTATGACATTTTGAAACCTATAATGGCCTTTGGAGTGGATGAATGTAATAGAAGGTTCAAAAGTCTTGAGGGTCCTGATAAGGACCATAGGAACAAAATGCATTGTAAGTGGACCAATAGTGTCCTAGGAGTCTAGATATATATATAATGTTTCAATTATGTCAAATTAGGTGAATAATAAATATGTGATAGTTTTGGAGGGTTTTTAGTCAATAAATTACAAGTTGGAAATTCAAATTTTGAAATCCAACGGCTAGTTTTAGTTTGGTTAGGTAAGTAGGTTTTAGGTGTTTAATCAAAAATAATGTAATAAAACTAATCCAAATCAGTTGGAACAGTTGGGAGAAAGGTGTACAAACTTAGAGAAGTCATTTTTATGGACTGTTGGTTTTTTTTGAAGAGATTGTACGAACTGCTACAAAAAAGATAGTAAAAACTTGAGATTTCTTGCATTTTCTTGAGTTTTCTTGATGAACTTATTTCTATTGGTGATTTTTTCAATTGAATGAATTAGGTACCTGTATTTACATGTTTTAAACCCTTTTACATGTCCTGAAAGCAATAATAATTAGTTCTTTGTATATTTCAACAAATTGTCCACAGAAAAGTTCATATTTTTCACTAATTTTGAGGGTTTTCATGAATGATTGATCCATTTCATGGAGTATTTTGACTAAAACCTATGAAATGGATCACATTTAACATGTATTATACATATTTAATAGGTTAATGTGCAGGAAGGAAGGATTCTAGGGTGTACACCATGATATGACAAGGAAAAGTGCATGGGAATGGTGCCTAAGGTATAGCAATAGGACTTCTACCTGAACAAGGGGAATGTTTTTGAGTTGAAAGTGTTAAATATTTTGAGTTATTGGTGAAAAGTCAAAGAACCGGTTCTGGAAGTGATTGGAAGGCTGGTAACCAAAAAGCCCTAGTTTTAGGGGATTTAATTGAGGGTTTTGTGATCAGGGGTCTTAAAGATGTCATGGGAGTCTAAGACCTTGAAAATCCTTAGTTTGGATAAATTTCAAAACACTTTTGAAAGTCTCATAATCAGGGGATAAGATTTGAATAGGGTTGCTTTGAGAAAAAGTGCTAATTAGGCCTTATTTTTGTGGAAACAACAGATTTTGGAGGGATTGATCCAAAAAAAGAGCCATCAAGGTTTGAGTATGTTGTGTAGCATTAGGAATGAAATTTGAAATAGTCATCAGTTTGAGGATTCATTTGGGAAAGTTGTGAGAAAAGTCAAAAAAATAGTCGTTGGAGACCTAGTTGGGCTAGAAGCCTAGTCAAGGTGGATAAGTGGGTTTGTGTCTGAGACAGAGGTTTGGGGCTTTGTAATCATTCAAGAAAAGTGGAATTGTGTTCCTCAAGAGAATTCCTAGGGTTTGGGTCCATAAGGAAGGATCTAAGTCATAAGTGAATCATTGAGGCCTTATCTCCATAAGGGTGCCTAGAAGAAGGTTTAAGAGTGCATCACTGTAGTTCCTAAAATTTTGTGTTTTTTCCTAAAAGTCCCATACCCTCTCCATCAAAGTGGTATCAGAGTAGAGAGTAGGTCCTTTAGGGGTTGAAGGTTCAACAGTGGCACCTAAAAATCAATTAGCAAGAGAGTTGGAGGAGTTGAGGGAAACCTTGGAAAGGGAAAGAAGGGAAAGAAGAGAACAAGAAGCAGCAAGAGAGCAGGCCAAAGCAAGGGAAGAGAGGAAATGGAGAAGGGAGAGAGAAGCTATGCAAGATAGGATAAACGACCTTGAGAGAAGTAGAAGGAGAGAAGAACAAGAAGCCCAAGAAGACAATGACGAAGAAGAAGAGCATGTGAGGGTAAATCAAGAACAACCAGCAGATGAGATAGAAGACCCTAAGGAAAGGAGGTTATTAACGTTGTTGAAAGTAGTACAAGGTCATGGAGGAAAGAGTCACATATATTTTCATATCTACCAAGGAAAGATGGATAGTGAAGAGGTGTTAGGATGGCTTGATTCCTTAGACAACTATTTTGAGTTTGAAGAGATGGATGAAGAGAGGAAGGTTAAGTTTTCCAAAACCAAGTTGAGAGGTACAGCATTGACATGGTGGACTAGTTTTCATAATGATAGGATGGCTAGGGGATTGGAAAAAATTTCTACATGGGAAAGAATGAGGAGTTTGGTCAAGGAACAATTCCTACCATCTAATTATACCATTCATGTGAAGAGAATGAGGCAGAATTTAAAGCAAAAGGACTTGGATGTGATGTCCTATACAAAGCAATTTCACAAGCTTAGTATCAAAGGAGGATATGAGGAAGAAGATGAAAAAGTAGCCAAGTATATCAATGGTTTGAGGTATAACTTACAAGATGAAATTGGTTTGCAGATTCCAAGGACATTAGGAGAATGTTTTTAGTTGGCCATAGAGTAGAAGAAAAGGTGAAAAGGAAGCAAGAAAGGTCAAGCAATGGTGGAAAAGGAGGTAGTTCAAGCAGGGGTAGAGGTAATAGAGAACAAGGGCAAGGAAGCAATGATAAAAGTAGCAATGACAAAGGCAAAGAGGTGTTTTCAGATCAAAGAGGATACACTCATAGAGGAGGCAGATTTGGATAGGGTAGAGGCACATTCATAGGCAGGTGTTTCAATTGCAATGAGCCAGGGCATCCCTCTTTCAAGTGTCCTAAATGGGAACAATCAGATAAGGGTAGAGATAGGAGGGAAATTTTGGTACAAGAAGAAGAAGACAAAAAGGAGGAACCAAAGACATTTATGGCAAACCCTGTAATTGATGGTGAGTTCCTTATGGTAAAGCAAGGGGAAAGACTTCATCAAGAGCCAAAGGTAACTATTTTCAAGACAAATTGTCTCAGTCATGGTAAAACATGTAGGTTGCTTATAGATTCAAGATCACATAGCAATTTGGTTTCATCTGATCTAGTAGCCAAATTAGGGATTGAAACATATGATCATCCTAGTCCCTACAAGGCCACTTGGGTAACCCAATTGCAACATGTAGAGATTAGTAAGAGGGATTATGTGGATTTTTCAATTGGTGCATATCAGGACAGGATGCTTTGTGATGTTATTCCAATGACTTGTGGTCATATCATTTTAGGGAGACCATGGCAATATACTAGGCAGACAATGCATGATGGATACAATAATACATATTTGGTACACAAGGGAGGTAATAGGTATAAGTTGAGGCCTTTTCCTTTGGAGCAGTTAAAAGAAAAATTTGTGATCTATTTTGAGAAGCAATTCTAGGTGGATATGCAGGGTAAGACAGGGGAAGATACTAGTTGGGTGAAAGCTAACAAGTTGCAGCAAAGACATGAGGTGTACAGTCCTAAAAATTAGCACATTTGGGACTTGGGGAGTATCCAGATTGGGGGTATTGAATGCCCTATTGTTGAGGGTACTAGAGGTGGTGTTTCCCTACAAAGAACTCGGTGGAATGAAGGCAAGAGTAGAGCACAAGGAGGACAAACACATCACTGTTTTGATTCTAACATGAGTGCAGGTTGGCAAAAAAGGAAGAAGGTGACTTTAGGAGATTTCATGATCAGTAATCAAAAGGTGCATACATCCAAGAACAAGGAGCAATGTGATGGCAACAAGTTGGATACCTCTTGGGGCAAGAGTATTTTCCTTCCTAGGGAGTATGGTGCAGGGGCACCCAAGCTCCTTAAAGGTCACTTGAAGAGTTAGGAGAATGCAGGGGTCATGAAGACCTATCAAACATCTCAGATCATTAATTATGCCATTTTGAAACCTATAATGGCCTTTGGAGTGGATGAATGTAATAGAAGGTTCAAAAGTCCTGAGGGTCCTGATAAGGACCATAGGACCAAAATGCATTGTAAGTGGACCAATAGTGTCCTAGGAGTCTAGATAGATATATAATTTTTCAATTATGTCAAATTAGGTGAATAATAAAGATGTGATAGTTTTGGAGGGTTTTTAGTCAATAAATTACCAGTTGGAAATTCAAATTTTGAAATCCAACGGCTAGTTTCAGTTTGGGCGAGTAAGTAGGTTTTAGGTGTTTAATCAATAATAATGTAATAAAACTAATCCAAATCGGTTGGATTAGTTGGGAGAAAGGTTTACAAACTTAGAGAAGTCATTTGTACGGACTGCTACAGAAAAGATAGTAAAAACTTGAGATTTCTTGCATTTTCTTGATTTTTCTTGAGTTTTCTTGATGAACTTTTGATTTCTATTGGTGATTTGTTCAATTGAATGAATTAGGGACTTGTATTTACATGTTTTAAACCATTTTCCATTTCCTGAAAGAAATAATAATTAGTTCTTTGTATATTACAACTGACTTTCCACATAAAAGTTTAGATTTTTCACTAATTTTGAGGTTTTTCATGAATGATTGATCCATTTCATGGAGGATTGTGACTAAAACCTATGAAATGGATCACATTTAACATGTATTATACATATCTAATAGGTTAATGTGTAGGAAGGAAGGATTCTAGGGTGTACACCATGATATGACAAGGCAAAGTGGATGGGAATGGTGCCTAAGGTATAGCAATAGGACTTCTACCTGAACAAGGGGCATATTTTTTAGTTAAAAGTGTTAAAAAATGTTGAGTTATTGGTGAAAAGTCAAAGAACCAGTTATGGAAGTGATTGGAAGACTGGTAACCAAAAAGCCCTAGTTTTAGGGGATTTAATTAAGGTTTTTGTGATTATGGGTCTTAAAGATTTCATGGGAGTCTAAGACCTTGAAAATCCTTAGTTTGGAAACATTTCAAGATACTGTTGAAAGTCTCATAATCAGGGGATAAGATTTGAATAGGGTTGCTTTGAGAAAAAGGGCTAATTAGGCCTTATTTTTGTGGAAACAACAGATTTTGGAGGGATTGATCCAAAACAAGAGCCATAAGGGTTTGAGTATGTTGTGTAGCATCAGGAATGACATTTGAAATATTCATCAGTTTGAGGATTCATTTTGGGAAAGTTGTGAGAAAAGTCAAAAAAATAGTTGATGGAGACCTAGTTGGGCTAAAAGCCTAGTCAAGGTGGATAAGTGGGTTTGTGTCTGAGACAGAGGTTTGGGGCTTTGTAATCATTCAAGAAAAGTTGAATTTTGTTCCTCAAGAGAATTCATATGGTTTTTATTCATAAGGAAGGATCTAAGTCATAAGTGAATCATTGAGGCCTTATCTCCATAAGGGTGCCTAGAAGAAGGTTTAAGAGTGCATCATTATAGTTCCTAAAATTTTGTGTTTTTTCCTAAAATTCCCATACCCTTTGCATCATGAGGTGACAAAGATCTAAGAGGAAAGGTATGGAATCAAACAAGATGGAGGAAGAATCCCAAAAATTTTAACCCAAAAAGAAGAGGGACTGGAGGGAAGAAATTTCAAGGAAATAGGGGTGGGAAAGACACAGAAGCCAATCTGAGGTTATGGGAGAGAAAACTATTCACACTACCATCAGAGGAAATAGAAGCAAGGATCACAAAATGAAAACATAGAGCCCTATTCACAAAATGGTGTGGACCAAGATTCCCTAAGGAGGAGATTATGGCTTGGTGGCAAGGAAACTTCAAGGATCAAGTAAGTGTTCACCAATTACCAAACTCCTTTCTCATCGAATGCATAGACATAAACTTGAAGTAGGAAATTGTGTATGGAAATCCCATGTTTTTAAAAGGTTATATTTTTCATTGTTTAAATTGGGAACAAAAATTTGATCCATGGAACTATTCCATCAAAAATATATCCACATGGATCAAACTGGTATACCTTCCATCCGAATACTAGAATTTGGAAGCTTTGGTGAAAACTAGGGATTTCGTAGGGGTATGTTTATGAGTAGATGAATATTTTATAAATGGTAAAAAGGGAGAGTCTAGTATCCTTGTGGAAATAGTGGAAGGAGTGGGAATTTATTAAAAATTTGGATATCCTAAAAAATTTTGGAAGTTGGCAATAGAAAGTGGAAGTATGTGAAGGGTCACATATGGGGAGATGTCTCTTTAGGAAATCAATTTAGGAAGGTTATTCCTAGGGGATGGTAGAAGACGAGAAAAAATTTAGAAAAAGGAGAGATAGGAGGAAAGAAAAACAACAATGAGAAATATTGAAACTAAGACGGTCTTGAACAAAAAGGTGAGTTAGGATCTAAAAGAGGAAACTGGATTGGAGTTGTTTGGGAATAAGAAAGGAATTGTGCCCAATGGCAACATACAATAAGGAGTTGGTGTCACAAGCAAAAATATATTTAAACATACTTCTAGAAGAAACCAAAGAACTTCAAAAATACATCAACCTTCAGATAGAAGAGTTGTCAAATGAAGCAATTAATCTGAAGGAGGGGGAGCAAGAGGAAAGGGAAAAAGAGTTGAAGGTGTTGCCAAATTAAAAAGGAGTTGGAAAAGAAGAGAAAGTGGAGAATGAAGGAAATACTTCACAAATGAAGGATGAGGGAAACAATCAAGAACTAGATTCATAGGATGAAAAGCAAGAGGAGGCCAAGGAAGGATAATTGATTGAGGAAAGGATTTTGGAGTAGACACAATCAAAAATAAAAAAATCAAACATCAAAAGGAAGGAAAAAGGGGATTGAAAATGAATAAAGCCAAGTTGGAAATTGCAGCCAATGCAGCAGGACAAAGAAAACTTAGGTCTGGGAAGGATGTTATCCTTCTCAAAGGACAATTAAGATCATTACTTGGAATGTTAGAGGCATCAATTCCCCTAACAAATGGCGCATGGTCAAGCACCAAATTGACCAGTCAAAGGCTGACATAACACTAATGCAGGAAACCAAATGGAGCAAGGAAGAAGGTAATAGAAGGTTGAACAATTGAAAGTAATGGAAGGGTAAATTCAAGGAAGTAGAAGGTGCATCAGGGGGTCTTGGCAACTAAGGGAACCCACTATCTGGTAGGAGAGGTTGTAGTAGTAGAAGAAAGCAACTAGAAATTGACAAGATTTAAGGGTTTGATGAGGAATGAGCAATTCTTCATCATCAATGTTTATGGACCAATCACCACAATTGAAAAAAGACAAGTATGGAGGAGGATATCAAGTGAGCTTGACAATCAAAGGAATGGGAGAGGCATAATAGCATGAGACTTTAATGCAACCTTGAACAACGAAGAGAAGCAACGGGGCATGGGAAAAATCACCACCATCCAACATGATTTCCAGGAGTTTGTAGATAACAATCAGTTATTGGACCTTCAAGCTAGAAATGGAATATTCACCTGGTCAAACAGGAGGAAGGGCTTCACCAATATTGCTGCAAGGCTGGATAGATTTTATTTGGGGAGTGGGGGGAGCCGGCCAGAACCTGGCGAGGCTCCAATTATACCATTCATGCTCGCATCACTTCCCATGCGCCACTCTTCAAGTAGGATGATCCCTCCAAAAGGAAGTTCATTCAAGTTTGAAAATATGTGGTTATGATGAACAACTACTGGATCTAGAGAAAGTGTGAATCAAAACCAAGTTTAGAGATAAACAGATCTATTTAAAATTAGTAAGAAGCTAGGCTACATCAAAATAAAACCTATGAATGGAATAAGGCACACTTCAAAACACCCTCAGGAGAAAGAAAGAGTGGAGAAAGAACTAAAGGCCTTAAATGAACATGTAATACAAAATGGGATGGAGGAAAATGACTTGAGAATGAGAAAGAAAATCCTAAAACAAGAGATAGGTGCAGATTTTGAAAAGGGAAGAATTCTTTTGGCACCAAAAATCAAGAGACTTGGCTAAAAGCAAAGAAGGGATGGGAACACAAAGTATTTCCATAAATCAGCAATTGCCAATGCACTAGGAATAGAATATCGTAAATCCAGAAAGAGAATGGAAATTGCACAATCCTTGGAGGAAGTAAGAAAAGAGGCTATCAGGTTCTTTGAAGCAATCCTAAATAAGGAAAGCCAGGAGAATAGGGAAACAAGAGAAAGACTACTAAGCACAATCCCAAACATCATAAGTGAAGAGCATAATAGACGTATATTTCAAAAAATCAGTAAGGAAGAAGTTAAAGGAGAAATCTTCTAGTTGAACCCAGACAAAGCCTCTGGACCATATGGTTTCCCAACTATATTCTTTCAAAAAAATTGGGATACCATAGGGGACAACCTGCTAGCAGCTGTAGAGGAGTCAAGAAGAAAGATGGTGGTGTTGGGGTCATTAAACCACACCTTCCTGGCCTTAATTCCCAAGAAGAAAAATCCACAAGTCATGAGAAAATTTAGGACAATTGCATTATGCAACATAGTGTACAAGGTGGTCACCAAAACCACAGCCACCAAACTCAAGAGTTTCCTATATGAGGTCATATCAAAGGAACAAAGCAGATTTTCCCCAGGAAGACCAATAATTGAAGGCATAATCATTGCCCATGAAACCATCCACACAACCAAAAAGACCAAGGAAGCATGTATGGTGCTCAACCTAGATATTCTAAAGGCATATGACATGGTGGATAGACAATATTTATTGGAAGTATTAGGAAAGCTTGGTTTTGATGGAAACTAGATCAATTGGATAAAGAGTTGCATTTCAACTGCCAAATTTTTTGTGCTAGTGAATGGAGCAACACATGGTGTTTTTTACATTATCAAGGGGTTTAAGGAAAGGTGATCCCCTCCCACCTTTCCTATTCATAATCATGGAAAAATTATTAGGAAGAGGCATCCAAACACTGAGGAGTGAAGTAAAATGGACTAGAGTTCATGTAGCAAACAGTATGGAACCTATTACACACCAATAGTTTGTAGATGACACCATCTTGTTTAGATCAGAAAGTAGGAAGGAAGCTAGGGTGATCAAGACCTTCCTAGATGAATATTATAAGGCATCTAGTCAAAGCATAAATTAGGGAAAATCTGAAATCTTCTTTCTCAACACTCAACTGAATCTACAAAGAGACCTGGCAAAAATTTTGAATTTGAAGGTGGCAACTTTTCATTAGCACTTCTTAGGCATGCCTTTGTTTAAAGGGATAAGTATAAAATGATACTGGGAAAATTTGATTAATAGCTACAAAATCAAACTGGGAACTTGGAAAGGGAAGTGGCTTTCATCGACAGGAAGACTCCTAATGGTAAAATCAATGCTATCAGCTATCCTAGTTTATTCAATGTCATGTTTGAAACTACCAAAAGCAATAGAGGAGGACTTGAATCAAATTTTCCAAAAAAAAATTTGGAGTGGCACCAGTGAGTAGAATAAATTCCCTTTGGTAGCCTAGGACAAAATCTGCACTCCAAAGGAGGTAGGAGGAGCAAGATTAAAATAACTAGCAATAATGAATCAAGCAATGGGAGAAAAATTAGTCTGGGATGTATATGCAAGAGGAGAATAGAAATGGGTAAGGATCCTAAGAAAAAAATACTTGGACTCGGATGACCCCACCCACATCCTTACTATGATTGTACCACTGAAGGGTTCTGTGATTTGGAATTACATCTTGAAGTGCTGGGATATAATGACCAAGTATGTCACCTAGGAGATTAGAGATGGGAGAAGTGTATCCTTTTGGAGTGACTCATGGTGTGGCAAGCCACCTATAGACAATACACCAGAAATGGTAGAACTCAAGGAAAAATTAACTCAAGTCTATGGATCCAAGGTCTACAATTATGGGAAGGTAATGCATAAAAATAGAATAATCATTTGGAATTGGAATTATCTTCAGGGAATTAATGCCCCACAAGCTCAGAAAGAAACACTGTTAGGAATTCTCAAAAATAGGAACTTTAACCCCTCCAAAAAGGGGATGTAGTTCAGTGGTGTGGATTGACCACAAGTACTTATAAAGTAAATTTTGGGTAAAAAATCAAAGAGTTATCCATTGCAAGGCAATACTATCCATGCAAATTGTTATGGAGAAAAAACTACCTCCCCAAAGTAGGAGTATTCTCATGGTTGGCAATTTAAAAGTGAATTATCACTAAAGATAGGCTAGTAACATTTGGAATTCAAGGCCCTGGAAGATGTGTGATGTGAAAAAATAACCTTGAAATAGGTCCTGACATGCCCATATGTGAATTCCTATTGGAACTTTGTTAGGAGTAAATTAAATTTGCAATGCCCCATGCCAACAAACATTGAGACTTGATTCAAGATGTGGCCATCCAAACACAAAAAATTGGTATTTGGAGGGATATGGTAGGTCACTCCATTTATAGCCATATGGAAGATTTGGAAGGAGTGGAATAGAAGAATATTTCAAGTTAAAGAAATGGGAGCGGAAAGGCTATGGGCCAAGATAGAGAGGGCAATCACAGAACTTGTCAATGAAGATTCCCGTAGCAATGCTATCAAGCAAAGAATTTTCACTAATTGGGATGACAAAATGATGAAGCTACTCAGTGGATTGAAACCTCCATTACTCAGTGGAAGCAGTGGATGCAATCCACAAAAAGAAAAAATAAAGAAGGTAGTGTGGGTAGTGTCAGAGGAAGGCTAGATCAAAATTAATTTTGATGGAGCCTCCCACAGTAACCCAGGTCCAAGGGGGATAGTTGTATAGCTTGTGATGAGTAGGGAAAAATTTTAGCAGATAAATCTATCTCTTTAGGGTTGTCCACTAACAACGAAGCAAAATTTTGAGAAGCACTAATTGGATTACAATTAGGTTTAGAACTAGGCGTGAAATGCATCCATTTGGAGGGTGACTCTCTTATCATAATCAATGCAATTTGTAACAATAGTGCACCAAATTGGAAACTAAACCACCTATTGCAACCCATCAAATAATTGATAGACAAATTTGATTCCTTCCAAGTAAGCCACGTATACCAGGCAGGGAACAACATGGCAAATGAGTTGGCAAAGCAGGTGACAGAAGAGACACATAATCAAAGGGAGGGGTAGATCAAAATAATCTTGGATGATGGGACATCAAATCATAAGTTGGAAAAAAGACATCATTGATGATCTAGACAAATCAGTGGTGAAAAGGGCACATACTATAATAAGGGCCAAATTTGAAGTGGGAAGAAATGATAAGACAATAGCCATTAATAGAAGGTAAGGCACAAGGCATGATAACAAATTCCAAGGAAAGGAAAATGATGGGTGATGCATGACTTTAAACTGGAAAGAAAATTTGTATCCCTTGGCCAGGGTGTGGATTTGAAGGCATGATTTAAATGTCATGGACACCAATCTCACCATTATGATGGGATAAGGTCATCTCTTATCAAAATCCAAATTTGGTGGTTGTATAAGCAAAGTCAAGGACGATTTGAATTGGTGAGGTTGATTTCATAGTTTGAGAGAGATAAAATGGATACCCCATTATTTTTTAACACAACAAAATAATAGCAGTCCTTCCATGGTGAAGTGACAGACAAGAGGCTAAAAGGGATGTTGGTTTTATCCCACCTTGTGGTGCTCTAGGCGACAAAGAAAATTTTGGAGAGGGAATTTCCAATAGCATATCATAAATTCAGGGAACATGCAGACATATCAACCATGTTCCTAGTGATGATGTACATGGGAGTGCCCAAGACAAGGGCCAAGAAAATGTGCCAGATAGTCTTCATTCATGCCATGTTGGGAGAGATTGATGAAGCCCTAGACAATGTGGATGGAAATTTGATGGTTCCACTACCATAGAATTATTATGTCACTCAAAAATGGAGCAGAGGTCAATAAATTTCTAGTGGTTAGGTCTCTCAACCCGGCCAGGATAGAGAAGATGTGGGAGGAAAAGGAATGAAGCATAATGTTCCTACTTAGGGTGGTAAAGATGATGAAAACCCAACCCAAGGGATAGGTGAAAAATTATCTAGAAGAAGAAGGGTTGGCTGGTAAAGTGGTAGCAGACGAGGATGAAGACTGGGATCTTGGAATGGGAAAGGAATGGGTGTCAAACAACGGCAAAGACTCAGAAGCCAAGGCAAGTATCCTTGTGCATATCAAGTGCAGTGCTGACTACCCTATGATAGAAGATTACCTATCATACATGAAGAGGGAGGAAATAGAGGAAGAAGAGGATGAAGATGAATGATCAAGACAGGGCTCTATAAAAGTCTCTGGTATTTTAATATGGTAGTTTATGTTGAATAGTAATCAATGGTATGAGTCAGTCCTAAGTCTGGTCTTTGGCCATTTTGTTCCATGACCATTTTGTAAGAAATTAAAGGGTGGAATAGAGTTGTAAAGCTATTTTGATACATGTTCAGTGTCAATTCTATTGTCTAGATGAAGTTCGATGATGGGGGATACACAGATGATGCAAGAGCATCCTAAGTGAATGAGCAATCAACATCAACCAAAAAAAAGGAGGTTTATTTTTTTAATGAATTTTTGAATTATGGTGTGGGATTATGTGGTTTGAAATTCATGTTTAATAGTTTCAATTGATTGAATGTTGATTAAATTAATTTTGCAATACACAACTTTTAAATGTGACAAGTTGGCATAGTGGAATAAAGCCAAAATTGCAATTTTAATGCAATAAATAGATAAAAATGCCACAAAAAGAATGGAGGACGGGGGAAATTGAAGTAATATGGTTTTAAAAACTCCCCACAATTATCCCTAAAAATTAGGAGCTAAGGAGGTGGGTATCTAGGTCTAATTTTTGCATTTTGCCTTTGTAGGAGATAAGGAAGGAGTGGGTAATTGTAACTTCAATCTTTATTGGAGAGTTATGAAAAATAATTTATGAGGATTTTATTTTTAGATTGTTGGATGTTAATGTGAATCCAAGAAGGTGGGTGTACCATTCAGGGAGAGGAGGAGAAGATGAAATGAAAAAACAATTTTCATTCTAGGTGAAGAAAATGGGGAAGAATCTCATTGAGATGAGAGGAAATTGAAGAGGATTTGAAGGAGGGTAAAAGGGGAGGCATGGTATTCTCAAAAGGATTTTTTTTTATATTTATTTCAATTTTTAAATGATATTCTACAGCTGTGGAGTGTTCCAAGCATTCAGAGTGAAGATGTTGTGTTGCAAGTGGAGGATATGGTTACACTGAGCAAATTAAGCTTCAGGAAACTACACAATCTGAGTAGTTTATTTTAGTTTATCATTTTTGCTGCATATAGGATGTTATATTGGACATATTTTTCTTTCCATCAGTCCATTAGTGACTGAAAATAACATTTGTAATTTTTATTTGTTGAATGAAAACTATTTGTTGCAAGTTGTAGCCCAAGTTCTGAAAACTATTTGCAAGTATGCCAACTATTTGATTAAATGTTTGTGAGGATTTTAAGAGGGTTATTTGAGGATTTTTGAAGGGTTGTGAAGCCCTCTACACTAGTGGTATTAGAGCCAGAATATTCTGAGTGTGCAGGCATATTCGCCGAAAGGAGGCAGTTTGCACCAGGATTGAGCTTGTGGGTATTCAAAAAATGTATGCAAGAGGAGCCCAACGTGGTAGGGGAAGAGATAGAGGAAGAATGAACAACTTTGTCAATGGAAATGAATTTAGAGCCTTGAAAATACAAGTGGAGAAACTCCAAGAAGAGATAAGAAGAGGGTTTGCACAAAGAAGAGAACCAGAGAGTGATGAAGAAGAAGAACCCTCAAAGAATGCTAGCCTGACAAGTGAGCAAAGAGATGCAGTTGTAGCAGTTGCAAATGACCCATTGTTGAGAGCCCTTTCAAATATTGGAAAGAGGCCAAAGATTTATGTTCCTACATTCAATGGAAATTTGAATCCAGAAGAGTTGATAGATTGGATTAATTATATGGAGGAGTATTTTGAATTCGAGGAAATTGAGGACCTTGATAGAATAAGGTTTGCAAAAACCAGATTAAAGGGACATGCTTCCATTTGGTGGAGGAAGATTCAATTGGAAAGAGGAAGAAAATAGAAGGAGAAAATTAAAAATTGGGTCAAAATGGTAGAGAAAATGAAAAGGCAGTTTATTACAGTGGATTATGAGATAGATTTGCTAAAGAAAATGCAAGGATTGAAACAAGGAACGAAGACAGTGAAGGAATACACTAAAGAGTTTCATCGGATTCTCATTAGAACAAGACATGTTGAAGCAACTAAGGAGAAAGTTTCAAGATACATTAATGGATTGAGGCGAAGAATTCAAGAGGAGATGACATTGGTGAGGGTTTTAACCATGGAGGATGCATATCAAGTTGCCTTGAAGATTGAAGAAAGAATCAACAAAAGATTTGAAAATAAGCAAAGAGGAAAGGGTAAAATTAATGTGCAGTAGTATGAGGATAAAAATTAGATTGTAGACACTAAGGGAAGCAAGGAAGAAAGAGGTGAGAGTTCAAATCAGACCTATGATAAAAGTTTTAGAAGAAGAGGGAGATCAGGTAGAGGATTTGGAAGAGGAAATTATAAAATGACTTGTTTCAGATGTGGAGAAGAAGGACATAGATCTTATGAGTGTCCAAAAAAAGAGAAGACAAATAGGAGGACTGCAAACCATGCAAGGTAAGTGAATTTGAATGAGGAATATGCTAAGTCTTCACACTTAGAAGAGGCAGAGAGTGGAGAAACACTTGTTTCAAGAAGAGTCTTGATGAACGAGGGAAAAGAACTTGATCAAAGGAGAAGATTGTGGTAAAGTTTGTAATGTTGTTATTGATGGTGGTAGTACTGACAATCTTTTTTCTAAAGAAATGGTGAATAAGTTGCAGGTGGAAAGGAGAAGACACCCACATCCATATCAGATTGCTTGGCTGCAAGATGACCACAAAGTTTTGGTAAATGAACAATTTCTAGTAAAGTTTAAGATTGGTGATTATCATGATGAATTATTATGTGATATAATGTCTATGGATGTTTTTCATGTGTTATTGGGAAGACCTTGGCAATTTGATAGGTGTGCAGTGCATGATGGGTATGCTAATACATACTCTTTGACAAAGGATGGAATCAAACACAAGTTGAAGCCATTGAATGAGGAAGATGGAAAGGTATGTCATAGAAATGGAAATTTTTTGGTTAATGGAGTTAAAAAATTATTGAAAGAGGGTGAAGATGAAGATTTTGATTTGCTAATGCAAGTTGTAGCAGTATTGATGGCATACAAGAGAGGTAAAGTGAAGGTTTTTGTGAAGAAAGAAGAAGAGGTAGAATCGGATTTTTGCAAGAATGATGTTAAATCTGATTTATTTGATCATGGTAAAGTTGTTTTAGAAGATAAGGTGGCAGCAAATAATGCATTAGTAAAAGAAGTCACAATGGTTGAAAGTAAGGAAGGTTAAAAGAAAGAGGATGTTGAGTTGTTTGGTGAACTTCCCTTTGCATCATTTCTGGACTTATGTGATAAAGATATTGGTATGAATGATATTTTATTGCAAGTTGGAGAGGATAAATATTTTTATTATGTCACTAACATTGATAAGAATGCAGAGGATGAAGTAATTGCAGCTAAAAATTGTCTTTTAGAAGGTACAGAGGAGGAAGAGCATAGTGTTGTAACCAAGGGTGATGATGAACAAGTGGTTGCAGCAATAACAAAGAAAGAGGTAATGCATGGATTTAATTACTTTTGTGATGATCATGAAGCTAATGTTTATGATTTTCTAGAATTTCACAGTGTAGGTTGGTGGGAGATAAATTATGTGAAGAAAGGGAGGAGAGGAAGAATGAAGGATGGAAGAGATATCAAATTGCAGGGATATGTAAGGAAGAATTTTCAGGTGGATAAAGTGGGGAGATGGATTTAGAAAGAGCATGGAATCTACAAATTTTTATGAGTCACACTCATGAAACATTTATTTCTACCTGGGGTGTCTAATGCAAGAGCATCCTAAGCGAATGAGCAATCAACATCAACCAAAAAAAAGGAGGTTTAGTTTTTTTATGAATTTTTGAATTTTGGTGTGGGATTATGTGGTTGGAAATTCATGTTTAATAGTTTCAATTGATTGAATGTTAATTATAATAATTTTGCAATACACAGCTTTTAAATGTGACAAGTTGGGATAATGGAATAAAGCCAAAATTACAATTTTAATGCAATAAATAGATAAAAATGCCACAAAAAGCATGGAGGACGTTGGAAATTGAAGGAATATGGTTTTAAAAACTCCCAATAATTATCCCTAAAAACTAGGAGCTAACGAGGTGGGTATCCAAGTCTATTTTTGCATTTTTCCTTTTTAGGAGATAAGGAAGGAGTGGGTAATTGTAACTCCAATCTTTATTGGAGAGTTATGAAAAATAATTTATGAGGATTTTATTTTTAGATTTTTGGAGGTTAATATGCAGCCAAGAAGGTGGTTGTACCATTCAGGGAGAGGGGGAGGAGATGAAATGAAAAAACAATTTTCATTCTGAGTGAAGAAAATGGGGAAGAATCTCATTGAGATTAGAGGAAATTGAAGAGGATTTGAAGGAGGGTAAAAGGGGAGGCATGGTATTCTCAAAAGGATTGTTTTTTGTTGTGTATTGCAGGTTTTAAATGATATTCTATAGCCATGGAGAGTTCCAGGAATTTAGAGTGAAGATGTTGTGTTGCAGGTGGAGGATATGGTTACATTGAGCAAATTAAGCTTCAAGAAACCACACAATCTGAGCAGTTTATTTTAGTTTATCATTTTTGCTGTATATAGGATGTTATATTGGGCATATTTTTTTTTCCATCAGTCCATTAGTGACTGAAAATAATATTTGTAATTTTTATTTGTTGAATGAAAATTATTTGTTGCAAGTTGCAGCCCAAGTTCTGAAAACTATTTGCAAGTATGCCAACTGTTTGATTAAATGTTGGTGAGGATTTTAAGAGGGTTATTTGAGGATTTTTGAAGGGTTGTGAATCCCTCTACATTAACATAAAATCAAGAAATCTATGTAATCTCTTTTTGAAAGTAATATAGGGTGATACCCCTTAGCAATGATTTACCGAGCAAAAAAAAAATAGTCACATATATATTAATATATATATTTAATATATAATTGTGTATATATATGAATAATATTATTTATATATTTATGCATGCAATTATTATTCAGTAATTAAATGTATTTGATAACTTTATAAAGAATATATATCGATATATATGTATATACATATATATATTCAAATGGATATAAATATATATACATATATATAATATATATACTATCAACATTGGAAATATATATGATAATTCTAAGTGCAATAAATAGCATTATTTTAAAGTGAAGCACATATATGATAATGCGCATATATCATACTTGGCACAGCCTTGACTTATATATATCTTCCAGTGCATAAAGTGTTTTGAAGACTAAGTCAACCAAAACAAAAAGCATGTATGAGTATGCTATTGTGTAAAGCATTTAAAGGGAAGTTAAAATAGTTTGCAAACCATTTGAAGAATTCAAGCTAGCACTAGAATATGTGGCACCAAATTTGGGAAGGTGGCACCAATTTGTAGAGTATGTAATTCTTAAGAAGTTTGTTGAATTCACATTTAAGACTGGTATTATTTTGTGAGACTTGGTCAAGTGGAAACTTGACATCAATTTGTGAAGGAATCTGAATTAGGAAAGTTTTTTTGAGCTTGTTGTTCTATATATCAAGTCGAATCAACCATTTAAATGGAGAGGGTTGTGATGTGTTGCAAACTTGTGAGTTAGACTAATGAGTCATTGCATGAGGTTAGAAAGGTGGCAGAAATACTAACTTGTTTGTAGCCTTCAGTTGCTCACAAATTAGATTAAATAGAGGTGTGCATTCTACCAATTGTTACACTTATCATTCTAATTATCTTACTATTATTTTGCTATGATTTTGAGTTTAGTGAGTTGAGAGCTTGTGATTTTAGAGTGGTTTTTCTATTTTCTATTTGTGGTTAGTATGAGAATTAGTGGGAAGTTAGAAGAGGGAAAATAAATTGATCTTGGAGGAAGTATCAAGTGAGCTTGAGGATTAGAGCTAGGAAGGAGTTTTATCAATTGGACCATTATACAAGCATGCTAGTTTCTATACCTTTGTCTTTATGTTGGAAAGTATAAATAGTTTTATTACGATGTTGGAAAGAATGTTTTTGAATATGTTGTGATGTTTATGATTGCATGTTTCTTGGTTGTGCAATATGTTGTAGAGCCCATATTATTAGTTATGTTTGTATGTACCCTATATATGAGAGTTTATATGAATGCAACACACCTATACTATATGTAGTTGTCATCACCATATGTAGGATGTCTATACTAGACATATCTAGCAATAAGTAAGAAGTTGCTAGAATCACCTTGATAGTAAAGTCATTTTATTTATGAAATGTTATGTGGGTTATTCCTAGGATTTTTCTGATCCATGGGAAAGGGGTTAACCTAGATATAGAGTATAATGGTCGTTAAAACAAAATCGAGCTAGAAAGGTGGGTGAACGTGTGACTTCCACTCTAAGTTCAAGGTGATGGAAACTTTGACCAAAGTAGTGTAAGTAGCCACTTTTTACACTGTTAGTTTCACTGTGATCCAGGATTACATACTAGGCAAGGGATGTTCATACATGTAAGTTATAACCATTGTATTTCAGTTCTAAAAATGTATAGGATATTACACCAAGCTCAAAAATGGCTATTGTTATGAGGTTACTAAACCAATCTCTTCGTTGAAGGGTAGGGCCATCTTACTAGTTAAGTAGATGTGTAGAGGACTCTGGTAAGTTCGTGGTTGGCAAAAAAGAACTTGAGTGATCCTTCTCGTCATCAGTTGGTAGCCAAGATTTGAGGGGGATCTCCTAGACCATTGTACTTTATATATTTTGTAAGCGTGTTTAAGTTATGTATGTAACTTGTATCCATCTCTATAGAAATTGTAAATATGAAATGTCATATGGAAATTGTGTATCATCATTATTTGAATTAATGAAAGGAATTATTTTGTATTCAATGGGAAATTTTGAAATTTGTTTCAAATGTGAATTTATTATTCAAAGGAAAAGAAAAAAATCGTTTCTCTTAAAGGTTAGATGCATAAACTATTCACTTGCGGGTTAAAAATAGGAAAAATTACTATGTAGAACAATGGGCATGTTGCATGGGTTTTACTCTGTCAATACCAGAACATTTTACTAACATTGTGCAAGAATCGTTGTTATACAAAGTCACACCTATTGTATGCAGAGGCAAAGAAACTGATGCAAAATAAGGGTGGAAACCTCCTCAAAATGACACACAAATGAACATCAGATCAACTTCAAAACATATTTCAAAGAACTCATCAAAATTCACCTTTTGAGCATGCTTCCCTTGTAGCATAGGCAACCCAGTTTAAGGGATTTTTCATTATTTTTTTCCAAAACACTTGAAAAAATAATTATGGATTAAGATACCCTTTTCAGAGCTACACCACATATATGAAAACCAATATCTAATCCCTTAGACCATATCATAGATCCAATACACCTACCACAAAAAAGGCTAGTGGATTAGCCCACTTTTACAAAGAAAGTACCTTTTAAATGTTAGGTATCCACCAAAAACCATAAAAAATCTTGAGTAATGATGCAAAACTTCATATTTTTAAGTTAGATTGCAACTTCAAGGCCTTTGGCCTACTGCTCCAAGAAGCCCTCCAAAAATAAGCAAAAATGCAAGGGTTTAAGGAATCTGCAACTCCCAAGCTTTCTAGATCAAGCCACTACTCAGAACATGTCACAAAACACCTGAATAAACTCAAATGACACTCACAAGGCCTCCACATTCATTAGTTTACCAAATCACCATCATGGTTGCTCACTTCTACACAAAAATTGGCTCTACCCAACCTAGGGCATTACTCCACCGACCAATTTCATGCTATCCCAAACTCCTAAATGCATTTGACATCAAACCTAACATGATACACACCAATCCTCTAAGTTATAGATCCATTACAGTGTGTGGATTGGTGAAAATCATTACATTATGGCCCCTAAACCCTTACATGGCCAAAACAGAGCAATCGCTATATTTTATTGATTTCTCTCACAAAATAGTGAATCAAACCCTCAAAACAAGTGCAACAGATAGAAAATACATGTACTTACAAACACTGGTAATCTCAAGCCATAACAAGCCTATACGGGCTCATACAAGTCTAGAAAAGAAAGAAAAAAATAGAAAATTCTAAGAAATAATAGAGCTTTTATTGATTTACTCTGTCTATTCTTCTAGCAAACCATTACAATTATTTTCTTCACCTTTTTAAAGGTTCTTCCTCCCAAAATACCCACCAACCAACCCTCAACTACTTTTTAAACCTCCTTGTGACCATTGGATGCAAATTACATTGTTTTTACAATTTTGTTAACAACATTGTTACACATTTTGTAATATTTGCATTTGTGGCCCCAAGTGACTCTAAACTAACCAAAGACACCTTAAATGGTCTCATTGGAACTTATTCAACATAGAATGAGACTTTACTCACCAAAATCCTCTAAAACCCATGATTACATATGTGTTTTGCATTATGGAGCAATTTGACATATTTCACCATAAACAAGATGACTCTCCCAAACACATATTAGGACAAAGTTAAGCCTAAATATATTAAAGAGTGGTCTTAATGACCTTATTTAGCATAATAAACTCAAAATTTAACAAAGTACTAAAGCCTACTTGGAATCAACTTCAAATTTGATGGTGCCCCTCTAAGTTCAGGTTGATGGAAACTTTTTCCAAAGTAGTGTAAGTAGCCACTTTTTACATTGTTAGTTTCACTATGATTTGGGATTTCATACTAGGCAAGGGATGTTCATACATGTAATTTATAACCACTATATTTCAGTTCTAGAAAAATATAGGACATAATTCCAAGCTCAAAAATGGCTATTGTTATGAGGTTACAAAACCAATCTCTTCGTCGAAGGGTAGGGCCATCTTACCAGTTAAGTAGATGTGTAGAGGACTTCGGTAAGTTCGTGGTTGGAAAAAAAACACTTGAGTGATGCTTCTCCTCATCAGTTGGCAGCTAGGTTTTGAGGGGGATTTCCTAGACCATTGTACTTTATATATTTTGTAGGCTTGTTTAAGTTATGTATGTAACTTGTATCCATCTCTATAGAAATTGTAAATATGAAATGTCATATGGAAATTATGTATCATCATTATTTGAATTAATGAAAGGAATTATTTTGTATTCAATGGGAAATTTTGAAATATGTTTCAAATGTGAATTTATTATTCAGAGGAAAAGAAAAAAATTATTTCTCTTAAAGGTTAGATGCATAAACTATTCACTTGTGGGTTAAAAATAGGAAAAATTACTATGTAGAACAATGGGAATGTTGCATAGGTTTTACTCCATCAATACCAGAACATTTTACTAACATTGTGTAGGAATCGTTGCTATACAAAGTCACACCTATTGCATGCAGAGGCAGAGAAACACCTGCAATGTTGGATGACCCACTAGAACATGTAAATTTTGAGTTCCTCATTACCAACTAGGAGAGAGCAATTGTTTTGAATAATATACCTCCTTCAAAAAAAATTGTCTTATATGGCTTGGTTACTAAGGACCATATACCTTCTTGTTTGAGTTTGATGTCTTGTATATAAGTTATGATTACATAAAATATGCACACATAATAAAAATGTTTCCAAGAACCTTGAAGGATGTTTCCTTAAGATGGTTTATGGGTCTAGGAAGAGATGTTGTTCCACATTGGGACACTATGAAGACAAAGGTCCTAAAGAAATACCAAGACTATTGTAGAGGAGTTGACAGAAGAAGAGATGACATTTTTAGGATGTATCAAAAAGAAGATGAACCATTGGAGGACTATATAGATAGTTTCTAATTCTACTTGAAGAAGAATCTACAAAATAGACTTTTAGAAGAATCCCTGGATTTGGTATTTTTAAGAGAAGTCAATGGTGATTGCATGGATGCCCTTAACCTTATTGGGTTAGGAGATGTATCACAATTACCTTTTGAAGAAATTTTCAGGGTTTGTAGAAACTATTCAAGGAACTTTACTAAGAGGACAAAAGGTGAAAGAACATCTTGCATCATCAAGACATCTAATGGAGTATCTAGAGTGAAATTTAGTAACCTATTTTCCAAGATGAAAGAAGATATCATAAGCCATTTGGCTACCCAATTGGACACTCTACATGTAAATAAAAATCAAGAAGAGGTAGATTCAATCCTTACTATATACTTCCCTAACTATAGACAAAGAAAATCTAATTTCAAGTGCAAAAGAGTAGCAAGTATTATAGAGGAAAAACTAGGGAAACTAGACTTTCAAGCACTAGAGGGTTAAGATGGAAAAAATTTCTACATTTCATAAAGGAGACCACAACAACCAAGATAAGGTATCCCTTAAGATCCTTTGAATTTAAATACACCATTTCTAGTTAGCAATCAAAATTTATCTAGTTGGAACCCTCAGCCTTGGGAAAACACCCAAAACCAATGGAAAAATCCTCAACCAAATTGGAACCAATAGCAACAAAACATGTGGCTACAAAAAATAAATAAAGGATCTAACTACAACCCCCAATGGCCACAAAAAAATCAATGGTAACCTCAATGGAAAATTGGCTAGCAATGGTAAAACCAAAATATAAATTACTAGCAGCCACAACAGTAACCCATCATGCCCAATTCAACAAATCCATCATCTCAGCCACCAAGAACACCTTAACTACCTTCCCAACCTTCACCTAACCCAAATAAAAATCTTGTTCAATAGGCCTACACTAATGAGGCTATTCAATACCCTACTTATGGGGTAGAGATGAGTGATTTCCACCTCAAGTCAAGGAAAACATTGGTTAGGTCTTTATCCCCTCAAATATTTGAGTTGGTAGATGAGGAACCCTCAGTAGAAGCCTTGGACAAACCACCTATGGAACTTGAGTCAAATCAGGTGAACCAGACCACTTCAAGTCCATAGAATCCATTCCCTGAGTAGTTAGATGTTCAAAAACATCAAAACCAAGTTGAAACCAACCTATTATGGCAGCTTCAAAATGTATGTATAAAGGTACCTCTCATTCAAGTCATCAAGGAAATTCTCATTTATACAAAAATAGTGAGAGACTTTTGTCTTAAAAGACAAGGAAGAAAGAGAAAAGACCCTCATATTGTACATGTCTTTAGGAATCTTGTTGATATTATGCTAGGAAACATAATTGTCCCTAAGTATATAGATCTTAGAAGTCCAGTGGTAGATGTTAAGATAAATGGTACCCACATCAAAAACAACTTGATAGACTTAGGGGCAGCCATTAATGTGATGAATAAGGAAACAATGCAACTATTGCAGTTAGTAAACCTTAGACCTACACTCATTGTTTTACAGCTAGAAAATAGATCAACAATGAAACCTGAGGGCATCATTGAGGACTTGGTCATAGCTTTAGATTCATGGAATTACCCTACAAATTTTATAGTATTGATGCCAAATGTTAACCTCACAGGATACCTCTTATTTTAGGAAGGCAATGGTTAGTAACAGTTGATTCATTTATAGGTTGTATGTCTGGAAACATGATTATCTCAAATGGAATTGTGACCAGGAATTTGGACCTTTATCCACTAGTCCAACCTCATACAAATTTAGAGAAGACAATTTAGCATACTCTAGATGAAGAAGACCAATATTCCCTACAAACTCTCATGACTATTGAACACATCCCTTTTTTGAGTAACCAAGATGAGGATGATTTAATTACACACATTATACAAAATAAATGTGATAGGAATCTGCAACAATATAACTATCTTTCATGTCTATAGGATCCTCTGCAGAATATTATTCCTTTCAATTCATCAGAATTAGTATCCTAGCTTTTCCATTCCTTATTTCCACAAAAAGTGTGTCCTAGATATTGTTGGACTTTACTTTTCATCCGTACAATCTACATCTAGGACTTTAGAAATCATGACAAGTAGAATGTTAAATGTTAGCAATGGATTAGCCGTTGAGTAATAGACTTCCCTAACAATTGTGTTGTAATAACACATAGCAACCTTTAAATGGGACTACCATAACATGAAGGGGATTGATCTATACCTGTGCATGCATAGGATATACAATAATTATGGTTTTAACCCAATTAGACAACCCTAGAGGAGAATGAACCCTACACTAAGAGACAATCAAAACTGTGTTACAAAAATTGCTTGATACAAGCTTCATTTATCCTATTTTTGAAATTTAATGGGTGTCGACCCTAGTTATTTTCCCAAATAAAAGGTGGAAATTGAGAGTGTATGTGGACTATAGATATTTAAACACAACCACTAGAAAAGAAAAATTTCCACTACCTTTCATTGATCAAGTGCTTGACTCCCTAGCAGGTAAAAATTACTTTTCCTTTCTAAATGGATTCAGTGGCTACAACCAAATTAGAATAGCTCTAGAGGAACAAGATAAAACTACCTTTACATGTCCTTAGGGCACATATTCCTATTCCATTCTTCCCTTTGGACTATGCAATCCTCTAGCCACTTTCCGACAGGAAATACTAAGTATTTTTTTAGATTTTTCTCATGACTCCATGGAAATCTACATGGATGATTTCACAAGCTATGGAGAAACATGTGATGAAGCACTCAATAACCTAGAGAAGGTTTTAAAGAGGTTTCAAGAACACAATTTATCACTAAGTCATGAGAAATGTTTCATGATGATGACCCAAGGGATTGTACTATGACATTTTTTATCAAGTGAAGGGATTCGAGTGGATCCAAATAAAATTGAGAAAATCTCCACACTCCCTATGCCATAGAAACAAAGAGATGTAAGGAGTTTTCTAGGACCTGCGAGCTACTATATAATATTTATTTAGGATTTTAGTAAAATTGCAGAACCTTTATTTGTTCTACTCATTAAAGATATAGAATTTGAGTGGACCACATAATGTCAACACTCTTTTGAAGCACTTAAGACAACATTGACAAAAGCACCTATCTTGAGAGGACCAAACTGAACTTTTCCTTTCCACATACACAAAAATGCTTCTAACTTTTCCATACGAGTAGTACTTGGACAAAAGGAAGGTAATAAGGAGTATATTATTTATATATCAGTAAGAACCTACAAGGAGCAAAAATCAACTACATAGTCAGAAAAAGAGATGTTGGTAGTTGTCTATACAATTAACAAGTTTAGGCTCTCTATCACAAGGTATCCTCTTTATCCACACTAATCACACTATAATAAGGAAATAATGAATAAACCTATGGTAGGTGGTAGACTAGTCAAATGGTTGTTATTACTATAGGACTTTGATATTACTATAGTAGATAAGCATGGAAAGGACAATGTGGTGGAGAATTCTCTATCTAGATTACCAACTCAATTAGCAGAAGGTGTTTTTGATGATTCTTTTCTAGATGAACATCTATTTTCTCTAACATTGTATACACCTTGGTTTATTGATATTTCCAATTACTTAGTAGCAAGAAAAATACCACCTCATTTCTCCCCTAGAGAAAAGAGACAATTGGTGCACAAAATTTTCCCATACTCCTAGGTAGCTAGTTATTTATTTTATATAGGTCCAGATAACATTATGAGGAGATGCATAAGAGAGGATGAGGTCTATGATATCCTCAAATATTGTCATGAAGAACCCTATGGAGAACACTTTGTAGTAAAGAGGATTGCACTCAAGATTCTCACCATTGGCTATTATTGGCAACTCTTCATAAGGATTCAGTGAAATATACAAGGAACTGTGATAGATGTCAAAAGAGGGATAGGCCAACTAAATAAAATGATATGCCTTTACAACCATAATTAGCACTAGAACCATTTGATAAATGGAGGATATACTTCATTGGCCTAATATCACCAACATCCAATAACAAGGAGTATATTTTAGTTTACACAGATTAACTAACAAACTTGGTTAAAGTCAAAGCATTACAATTTTCTAGGAATGGTAATGTATCCAAATTCTTGTATGAAGACATATTCACAAGGTATGGAGTAACAAGAGAAATTGTGGCAGATCAAGGTTCCCAGTTCACATCAGAGTTCATTAGCAAATTGGTTCAAGAGTATGAAATAAGGTATAGGAGATCAACACCCTACCATCCTCAAGCCAGTGGGCAAGTGAAAGTAAAAAATAGGGAGATTGAAAACATCCTGACCAAAACAATGTAGATTCATAGAAAAGATTGGGTAGCAAGGTTATATAAGGTAGTATGGGCCTATAGGACAACTTGAAAGATTACAACAATATTTACACCCTATGAGTTGGTGTATGGTAAAACAACAATACTGCCAATTGAATGAACACAAGACACTCAAGAAAACAATTGAACTATATATGGACTTGACAGTAGCACAAAAAGAAATACTACACAATCTAAATGGATTATATGAGATAAGAATGGAGGCCATGCACCACACTGAGATTGTTCTGAAGTAGAGAGTCAAATGGCATGATCATTATATCAAGACAAAGGAGTTTAGTGTGGGATATTGGGCTTTACTATATGACTCTAGATATAAAGATTATAAATGGAAGCTTCAAATAAGGTGGTTAGGACCATATAAAATAGAGAAAGTTTTTCCAAATGGAGAAATCAAGTTGTAAACCATTGATGTAGTCAAATTTTCACTACTGGTTAATAGTCGTAGACTGAAATTTACAAAAATACAGTATAGAAGGATGACTTCCTTCTTTCATTGATGCAACAATATAGACCAAAAAAATCTTTAGATAAAGACATTAAACAAGACAATGATCATGGAAAAAGAATTGAAACAGACAATCATCCTGATGAGGACATTATAATAGAAAACAAAGATACAACAATAGTACTATAGGTTCTACAAGTGAATCAGTAGATGAGCTACATAGCTCACCTACTAGGATCACTCTATTATAATTCACTATCCACCTTCACATGTACAAGTGACACAATCAAAAATACTTTTCAAAAATACTCCACAATGTAGTAGGGACCTACAGCTTCATGAATAAAAGCTGACAGTTCAGATAGGGACCTATTGTTGAAGGTACCCATAGCATGTGCCAATCAAAAGTTTCAAATTTTTCTGCCAACTTAATTGCATGCCATCCACATATCATTCATTTTTATATACATGCATCCAAACACCTATCATTTCATTTCATGCACTTTAACTATCACCTTCCACGTCATATTCCTCAATTTCCATGCATTTAAGAGATCAATTCATATCCCATAAGTCATAAATTTTACAACCTTTCCATTACCACATGCCAAGTTTTCATTTTATATATCACCTATTGTAATTAAGCAAACGTCAAATCATAATCCCGCTATCAACACTCTTAATTAGCTTCACATAAGCCAAGTTCAATTCAATTCATGTTGATAGGTACACATACTATTTTTCCATAATTATCATAGGTTGTAAATTTTTTTCGATATGTTTCCATTTAATTTTGCATGCTTTGTATTCATTTCCATATTTTGAGTACATGTCATAACACCCTCAACATAGTCAAGTAAAATTAAGTGAGGTCACTTAAAAGCTTCAATTGTGGGGAAAGTACATTTTCTAAGGTATTCAATCAAAAAAAATTCCATCAAAAACTTTTCTACCTTTCTACAAACTTTTGCATTTATTTTCCCAATTCTATGCCATAATCCAACTAATCCTAACTAGTTCAAGCTATAATAGACAAGTATATCAATTGAACTTGAAGAATTCAAGTATAATAGACAAAAAAGGATTGGTTTGGTTGAAGTTGTGAGTATAATTTGTAGAAATTTGAACAAAAATAGAATAGCTTTCCATCATGAGAGGAGATATCATTCATAGAGAACTGTCTACACCTCAATAGATATTGGAAGACAGGTTGGTTTTTCCTATTTTTAGATAATCAAGATGGTTACATTATTTCTTAAGGATAACAAAATATAGTGAGGATATGACACAACAATCTACAGAAACACTACAAAATGATGAAGCCATTGTTCAAGGGTTAAAGGTTGATGCTTTAGAAGTTGTAATTGAAAAACTGTATAATTTTCCAAGAGTTGGATATGAATTCCCAGTCAGGGAAAATATTGTAGCTACCATGGAGGAATTCAGAGAGTGTGGAGAGAACCTTGAATGAACATCCCAAGGCACTAAAAGGTTATCATTTCCATGGTTATGGGTTGTTGTTGTATTTTACATTACTAAATATCTTACATGTGATGGTAGACTATCTCTTTTATATACAATGTATTTCAATATTTTGAGTCACCTTCATCATGATAGAAGGATTAATGTACCCAATTTCCTTTATAACTTGTTGAAGAGAATGGGGTCTAAATATAAATGAAAAAGAAACAATATAATAATGTCACACAATTGTTTAGTTATCCTATATGTGAAAATAATTCTAATGTTTCAATACCCACATATTTCTTGGGAAATGTTTTTAATTTGTGAACACATTATTAATATTCTTGAAGAACCTATCCTAGATAATTTGGAATCACCAACTACATCATTGAGGGAAATTCCCTCTAGTTCACCCATTGCTTCACCTACCCATAAAAGAGGAGAACTAGAGGAGTAGAGTCTACAAAATTTACCACATGCAACCTCTAAGCAACTAGCAGCAGAGGATGTCCAAGAAACCCCAACTTATTCCAAAACACCAAGAACAAGAAAGAGGAAAGGTGGATCTTCCTTTGCACCCAAGAAAGTGCAGAATAAGAAACCCACCTAGCCAAGGCATTCATACCGCCTGAAAAAGAAGGGTGTTATGAGGGGTAGTATCAAGAAGAAAAAGGAATAAAATACTATCATAGTGGAAGATTCATAATTGAAATAAAATATTTTTGAAGATGTTCATACATTGGTTAAAATAAAATGGTATATTTCAACCACCTCTAAATTTAATTTAGAAGATATTTTTGTTGCTAATAAGATAAGGAAGAGAACCCCACAAATCCCTATTAGTGAGGGTTGTGATTACACTATGGGTGGTGATGATCAATTTTTGGAAAAATATAAGAATTTGTTTATAGAAGAAAAGAATGTAAAGAAATAATTACAGGAAGCATTGGATAGAATTAAATAGTTAGAGGAATTGGTAAGGACATATGAACAAAGAGACAAAGAAAGGGAGTTGAAAATTAAGGAGTTGGAGGAGAAGCTTCATACATATGGGCATGGGTCTAAATTATACTTACTTGCACAACTTACCATAGCAAAGGTGGGAAGTACAAAAATTATAGCTAAAACCATAAGAACTCCTTTGACAAGGACTCCAACTCATCACACTACAATGTCTCTAGGATATAAATTATGGGAAACAACTCAAGAATTCTCCCAATAAAAATAAAAATGGAAGAAGGAAAAGGAAAAGATCATTTCAGACCATAATAGGATATTGAAAAACAAGGAAGTTGAATTGAAGAGAATGATAGTTAGAATTGAGGAAATAGAAAATAAGGTTGCTCAAATCATCAAGTGTAAACCTCCTGGTAGAGTTTATGCTTTATTTTTACAGGAGAAATTCTTGAGCTTTCCATTCAGTCAACTAATCAATAACCTACCAATTGCCATGAGCAGAAAGTCTGAATTTTTACATATTTTAGTGATGCTACACCTGATGTATAGTACCAATTATGTGAATTTTATTTACATAATTATGTCATTCCAGACAATACAAAATGGAACCCATTGATATTTATGGGTGATTTAAAATCAAGGAACTAGTGTCCTACTTCAAAAATGAGACACTAAGGGGTGAAATTATGTAGGATTATGTTGAAGAAAAATAACTTGCTCTCCAAGTCAGAAGGAATCCAAGGACCCTAGTGAGATGATAGAAGAATGGATAGAACTTCTAAGGTATAAGGGTGTAGGAAATAATATTATGAATTTAAGGCTAAATGATTATGATAGGATGCAAAGACTAACTGTAGGGCTTGTCCATCATTCTTTTCATTTTGTATGAGAAAGATGGGGTAATTTGACCCTGAAGTTTCAGAAAAAGGAACCCCACTTTATATATAACTTCATAGATATGCTTGAAAGGACCCGGTACTGTTGGCTCTCAAAATGCTGGTTGAACCACAAATTCGCCAATCTTTCACAATGTTTTAGGGTAACAAACAAGGTCGAAAAGACTTTGGACCTTCTACTCTTCAGGTGTTGCTAGACCTAGGCGGGTATACCTATCTGAATTACACAGGCTTGGCTTATAATTATCTTTCATGCAATGATTTGTCCACGTTGGCATATGAAAATGAACAAACTAAATCAAATTTGGTATATATTGTATACCAGTATCCAAAACTAAACCCTAATATGCTTAGTTAACAGATGTAAAAAATGTGAGTGAAACTAAAGAATGAAAATGAAAAGACCAGTGCCTTATAGGATTTACGGAGTCAAGAGAAATCTGAAACAAGTACATTGTTCTGGCAGACATTCAAGTTATTTAACATTTTATTTGGTTTATAGCTTGTATAAACATGCAGGATTGTGATTATTGAGTTCTTCTTAGTAATCCAATTGACATTCCCTAATTACTATGATCAATTCAAAGAATTTAATCTTTACTGGAAAGAAACTATTAATTGACCATACAGATGCAGCAAATGTGCATTGACGAACTAGGTATAAACTTGTTACACCAATTCAAATAACCAGAAAACACCATTACGAGACAACTTCAATAATATTTTTCAATGAATACCATAAACAACCGATACCAGAAACAATTGCACCATAGTATTAGATTTTCATTGATATCTCCATGATTTTACATATACAACCAGTCTCATCTTTGCCAAAAAATTGTATTCTACCATCTCTTCTCTGTTCTCTATCCTATTCTACCTCTCGCCTGCATTTTGTTTTCAAAATGGATATTTATACATTAAGAATACGTAAGGACGCATCCTTTCAGAAATATAAAATATCAAACTACAAAACAAAAGATAGAGAATAATTAGGCTCTATTTAGCCACAAATGAGTCTTAGCGAGGTGGTCCAAATAATCCTGGCGCTCATATGTGTCCGCATCTCCAACAACATTTCGGATCGTGATTTCCATCTTGACCATTTCCTCATTTTGCTCGCTCACTTCCTCCAATGTTGTATCCTCTGCAGAAGCTGTCTTCATGACTTCATTCAATGTTGAGTCACATTCATTCTTCCATCTGGTGGCATCTTTCAATTCCCCTTTATCATCAGAGAATATGATCACAGTTTTATTGGCAGCTTCAATTAATCCTTGTTCATCCCCCTGCAATTCCTCATAGAAGTTTCGATGACGATTTACAATATGATTTGTAGCTTCAAGTGCTGCACTACTGGAAACATCACTTTGGGCCAGTTCATGAACTTCTCCATTACTCATCCATCCATCCTTTCATGCTCCTTCAATGCAGCCAGAGTATGAGAATATTTTCCCCACAATTTATTCAACCAAGATGTCAAATTATCCTGCCTCCTCTTAACAATTACTGCAATTGCATCATGCTTTCCCTGAGAATAAACACTTGATCCTACCCAGTGATATTTTGCCTGAGAAATTTATCCTTGAGTGATCATTTTGGTTGGCCCCATTGAAATACCAACCAAATCTTTCAGTTTCTCATTCTCTCTCAACATTCTTTCATTGTTTTCCTTGTACATTTCTCTTTCTTTTATCAGCAACTGAATTTGTGCTTTATTCAACTTTGCAATATTGACCCCAATCTTTGTAGTAGCTACAGGATCAACCTCTCCAACTTTTAGAGTCATGACATGTCCAAATTCCTTCTCTGTGTCAATTACCACTGATTTCCTATGGGGTGGGTATAAAGCCTAGATCATCAATGATCCTTCATCAGTGTTATACTTGGAGCCTGCATACACCTCTGTCACCTTTTCCTTGTCAAGCTTGTGTGTAGCATTACTGTCCTTCAAGAAACTATCAAAGACCAATGCAGAGTTCAAGTCAAGTCCAAGAAAGATCATGACACCAACATTCTCCAACATTTTCCTCCCTTTTTTCAGGAATCATATTTGTCATTTCATCATCCACACACTTTCTCAGTTGACCTAGCAATTGTTCCTCATTCCCTGAAGTAACATCATCAACATTTTATCTTATTTCCTTCCCCTTCTGCTTGTACAAGAATGCCTTGAAATCTGGGGAATTTATAAACTCATCATTAGAGACAAATGATCTGTACTCGATGTGCCTTGCATCAATATCACCACTTTCAATACTCTGTTCTCTAATTGGGCAAACATATTGCTGAGTCCTCAACCTGGATACCTTTTCTGGCCTACCCTGTGGCACATTACCCTTTGGTGTTTCTTCCCCTGAAGGAATTTGCTCTGCCTCCAACAACCCTTGGTTATATCTCTCAACCACCATTTCAGCTTCATCTTCATTCAAATTCTTGATCATATCATCAAAAGGATAGGGTACATGCTGATACCCCCCAAAGTTTATCTTCATCTTAGCAGAATTTATATATCCCTCTGGGTCAAAGATCTTCCTAGGTGGTCCTCTTTTCATATTATAATGCAACAATCTATCAAGGATTGAATTGTATCCTTCCTTGGCCATCATAGTGAAATCACCAAAACACAAGGTACTAGGCATAAAATCCTGCTTCCCAAAAGAACTGAAATGCATCACACTGCAGTAATCCATCTATCTGACAATTTCCAAATATGCAACTCTTTTTGGAACTGTCCTTGGCAGAATGAGAGGAGCATCTTCAAACCCATATACTATGATCATTGTAGCTCCCTTCAAACAATACCAGTCACCCTAGTTATGATCAATTGGCCCATTGAAATCTGTTGGCCACAAGAATCTCTTAATCTCATCAGTCAAAGAATAATTACAAGGATATTGATACAACTTATACAATGTTTTTACAAAATACTCTTCAAAATGAATGAAACTGGAACTAGCAAACCTGCTATCCCAAATAGCAGTCCACAACTGAACAGGCAATGCTTCACCCTCCTTACGAACTTGAGAAATTCTCATTTCTGGAGGCCATACTCCCAACTCCTATCCAAAATACAACACCAAGTGCATCAACAATGAATAGTGTCTGAGATGAACAATAGATGATCCACTCTTGATAGCCTTCAACCCTAAATCAAGCCCCCTAGAAATATATGAAGCATAGTCAAATGGTCTGGAGTTGTGATACTGGATATCTGCTGTGATAATCATTGGCACAATTGACATGAGTTATGAGGCATCCATCCCCAATACTTGACACACTGAGAAATATGTGTACTTCATATAAGGTTCAAACAAATCTACATGATAAGGAGGCCCCTCACTATCTTGCAGAGGTTCTAACTTGTTACCTTGTTTAATTCTATGAATAGGCAACCTCCAACCCTTATAGATTGTATCCATTCTTGAAAATTCCTTTTCCAACTCTTCACAATTGATCTCCTCATCGCAAAACCCTTCCAATTTGAAAAACCTCACCTATTGCTTCTTTAGACACATATATCTGTGGTTTTCCAGATGGGTCACATATAGCCTTATGTTTTGGATCATAATTATCTGCAAGCAATTTCACTAATTATGCATTTACAAAAATATTAGGGCACACCAGTTTCCCTACATTCAACTTCCATGGGTTACAGACTGGTTCAAAGCAATTTCTCCTATGATAGTGAAAATTGAAAAGTTCATACCCTCTTACGGCAGTCCAGACATCACCTATGAACTTGCATTTATCTTCTAACTTGTCAACTTCTACCCTAAGTTGTGCAAACCTTCTAGCTTTAGGCCCCAAGCCAGGTAACTGATCAATAAGGTCTTGATTCAACCTCCTTTCGGTGCCCTCATGCCCTGCATCAACCTTTTGTTTCTTTCCTTTTGATAGACTACTCTCACCAGAATTTCTACCCTTACCCTTTCCAGAACCAGAAGACTCCATTCTCAAGCTTACAGAATCAAAATGTGAACAAACCAAGAAGCAATTACTTACAGTATTTTGCTCGAGCTCCTCAGGCTGAGAAAAATCCCGGTTCTCTGTTCAGCATGCCAATTCACCCGTAATCAATTCAGAACTGAAGAATTGATTAAAACTTTACTGTTATATCCCATCGCACCATTAATGAAGCATGAATGAAGACCCATTTGAAACTGGCACTGTCGCATCAAACGTTCTGTCGGTGAGAGATTTTCAAATTTGGGGCGAAATTACACAACATCTATTACACAACACCGAGACACTCTCTGATCCTTTTCCGAAATCTCCGAATCAAAATGATGACTATCGCTTCTATTTTTCATGTCGCTATAACAATTCTGAGTCAGGGAGATGTTACATAGACTTTGTTGTGTCCTACCGATGTGCATTCTTCAAGTCATTCTCTAGTCCTGAGACAAAATCACCCCTTCACCGATGAAACCATACTTCGGCAAGACAATTAAGTTTCTCACCGATAAAATAAATCTTACTGATGAAATAAATCCATTGGCAAGACCATGAATCTTCGAAAAGACTCATACCAACACCAAATGTCTCACCGAACCCCTTCATCTAGATTGCTCCATTTGATGAGACTCACCCCGAAATACCTTGTCGGTACAACTTTCAAACCTCAGTGAGACTTACACCAAAGACTTCTCCTCCTGGCAATACACATCTCTATCGACGTAACTTTTGAATTAGCAAGACTCTATAACTTCTCTCCAATAGCTTTTGAATCTCCTTGTATTTGGTTTGAAAAAACAATAGCCACTTCACCAGGACCTTCCCCGATGCATATAAGTCTTACCAAGACATTTTCTTGCAAACCAATTGGTAAAACAAAATGATTTTGTTATGACCTCATGCCGATACCAAACAGCCTAGCCAAAATAACCCCTCTATGTATTAGTCGGTATGACATAATGTATTCATCATGACATTACATCGATGCCCCAACATATGCCGATATATTTTTTCTATATGCTGGTCGGCAAGAAAAAATACTTCGCTATGACTCTACTCCGACAATAATTCCTTTTCCGATATGAAACTTCTCAGTCGCCGGAACAAAAGAAGAGTCCTGCCAATATTCTACAACAAGTATATATTAGTGAAAAATACATAGGTCAGGGGGACTTTCACTATGTCCTGCCGAAATAGGCAATACAATGAAATGCAAAGGACTTGACGAATTCAGTGGATCACATGACAGAAAATAAGCAAACAATACAAAGAGGGAATTTTATGCTTATGATGAAGACTCATTTGGAAACTCAAGAATGCAATTGATTGTGAAAATTTCAAAATTTTACAGTTCTACTTAATTTATGGATTGTTGCAAAAGAAAATGCACTTGAATGGGTACCTCTTACCTTATCTCCACCTATGCTTCTCTACCCAGTGCCACATTGGATAGGGGAAAAGAATGAAGAGAGGGAGGAAGCTGAGAATGTCAGGTGAGAAAGACTTTCATGCTATGGAGGTTTTTATTTGAGGCAGCTAAAAGGAGAGGACGAGATCACAAACCTTAGGAAGATGACCTTGCAGTATAACCTCCAACTTCTTCAAATTGATTTGCTTGAGGACAAGCAAATGTTTAGTTAGGGGGATGATGAGGTCTATTATTAGTTAGTTTTTTTCTATTTCAATACATGATTTTAGACATCTCCAGATACTTATTTCCTACATATTCATAAAACTTTACGATCTTTTATGATCATCATTCAAACTTGAACCTGGTTTTAAGTCTATGGAAATATGATTATGATATGATAGTTATCGCATGGTTAATATGTGAATATATATGAAATGCAATGAATATTTGTGTTTAGGATATGGTTATTAGTATTGTGTAGATGTTATGTGAACTAACTCTTTGTAGCCAAGGAGACAAAGCAAGAAAACTGTAGCCTACAATAACTAGGAGGTGCAACTCGTAGGCAAAGGGAGTTTTAGACATTGATGTAGGGGAAGTTAGAAGAATGTAGCAATTGAAGAATTGGAGGTGTCTATTTATCAGGATGAATGTGAATCATCACATCATTTAATAAGACTACTAGAGGAGAAGAATTTTTCCATGATTGGGGATCCAATGTGATTGTTTCCACATTCCATGTTTCAGTTTTACCATTGTAGTAGAGTTACAGTCCTATTCAAATTCTTCTACCTTTTCAATTATGTTTTTAGTTACTCAAACTTTATCACGCTCTATTATGTAGGGCATGGTTATTTATGATTAGATTTTTGTTTTGAGTTCTTGTTCTAATAATACTCCCCCACACCTATATGTATGGCTTGGTGGTCAAGTTAGTTAGTTTGTTGAAATAGAAAATATAGTAGATAGATATGTTTAGTTAGTTTCTATTCTTGCATAGACAATGTTTTATTTTCCAATCATGTTCTTATGAATAAGATATTCCAAAATAATCTTATTGGATTGTGATATGTTGAGTTATGCAATGAAGATCTTCTTGGTTACTATTATGTTGAATTAATTTGAGGAGCTAGATTTGAGTTTATCATATGGAGACAGTCACTTGAGTAAGGGCTACTCAAGGTAATTGTTCCCCACTTTACCTTTTGCACATTGATTTATGTTGTTATAGTAGTTACTTTCATGGTTGTATTTTTCTTAAATAAATTTTGCATGTTATGAATGTGAATGAAATTATGAATAAGATATTGTCTTATATTCATGTTTTAGTTGTTTCCATACATTGTCCTTCAAAGTAAGTCAAGTTAATAAAGTTAGAAGTATTTGTTAGTTACATAATTCATCTCTTGATAGTGAACTAGTCATAGTCTTTAGTTGTAGGCACCAGTAGCAATAGTTCTAGCATTACTTATTTTCATTGTTATGCAATTTATGTTTTCCAGCATGTGTAAACACTTATACTAAGATGATATAGGCATTATAGAGTCTTTGAATGCACAGAAAATTCTAGCATCATCACAAGCTTACATTATCCCTAGTTGATAATTAAATGAAGGCCTTTCAAGGGTTTAGTGAATTGCTTAGTTAGGATCCCCTTTGAATTGTGTGTCTAACACCAAGTTTATTGTCCATTAGTGGGCCTCTACAGGGATTGGTGTCTCCTATATGTATGGTCCAGTGGTTGAGTTAGTTAGTTGGTTGAATTAGCAAATATAGTAGATAGATATGTTCAGTTAGTTTTTGTTCTTGCACAGACAATGTTTTGTTTTCCAATCATGTTCTTATGAATAAGATATTCCATAAGAATCTTATTAGATTGTGGTATCTTGAGTTATGTAATGAAGATATTCTTAGTTATTGTTATGTTGAATTAAATTGAGGAGCTAGATTTGAGTTTATCCTATGGACATAGTCACTTGAGCAAGGGACACTCAAGGTAACCGTTCCCCACTTTACCTTCTACACATTTATTTTTGTTCTTATAGTAGTTACTTTCATGGCTATATTTGTCTTAAACAAATTCTTCATGTTGTAAATGAATGAAATTGTGAATAAGATATTGTCTTATATTCATGTTTTAGTTGTTTCCATACATTGTCCTTCAAAGTAAGTCAAGTTAATCAAGTTAGAAGTATTAGTTAGTTACATAATTCATCTCTTGATAGTGAACTAGTCATAGTTTTTAGTTGTAGGCACCAGTAGCAATAGTTCTAGCATTACTTATTTTCATTGTTATGCAATTTATGTTTTCCAGCATGTGTAAACACTTATACTAAGGTGATATAGGCATTATAGAGTCTTTGAATGCACAGAAAATTCTAGCATCATCACAAGCTTACATTATCCCTAGTTGATAATTAAATGAAGGCCTTTCAAGGGTTTAGTGAACTGTTTAGTTAGGACCCCCTATGAATGGTGTGTCTAACACCAAGTTTATTGAACATTAGTGGGCCTCCACAATCACCTTGACTTTGGTCAGGTCCACTTAAATTCCCCTTTGTGACATAATGTATCCCAGATGTTTCCTTGTAGTGACACCAAAGACACATTTATTAGGGTTCAACCGTACCTAATACTTCTCAAGTTTATCAAAAATATTTACCAACACTTATAGATGCTATTTCCTTGTTATAGACTTAGCCAAGATTTCATCCACATAGTCTTCTAGGGTCTTATGGATCATCTCATGAAATATTAGGGTCACGGCTCTCTGATATGTCACTCTAGTGTTTTTAAGACCAAAAGGAATTATGTTCCAGCAGTACGTTCCTCATGGGTATGTGTGAACATTGTCTTATGTTGATCTTCCTTGGAAATCACTATTTGATTATACCTTAAGAATCCATCCATGAGTGAAAGCATTCCATGCCCAACTATCAGGTCCATAATGATATCTATGTTTGGTAGGGGAAATTCATGCTTAGTACATTCCTTATTCAAGTCTCTAAAATCCATAATATCTTGATGCCCCTAGTGGATTTGGAAACTAGGACCAGATAGGAAACCCACTCAAGATAGTTAATCGGTTTGATGAACCCTACATGTAGAAGCTTTGTAACTCAACTTTAACCAACAATGATATTTATGGATGCATTTTCTACAACTTCTGCTTCACTAGCTTTGCTTGAGGGTGAGTTTTTCAGGTGATGAACAACTAATGACGTGTCTAGCCCCGATATGTCTGCTTAGGACCAAGTAAAGTTAACTTCTTCTCTCAGGAATGTTGTCAAGTTTTTAATGTTCTTCATCATCTAGGGAAGAAGCATAGAATGTGACTTGTAGTGCCTCATTTTTTCCTATGTTGACTAGATTAGATGCCTCTACCAATACCTTGACTTTTCCTACTTTGTTGTAATACTTGATAGATTGAATCCCTCATCCTTGGGTTCCTCGGAAAGGTTTTCACCCTCAGATATGTCCTTTATTTTGACTATTTTATGATCAAAAAGTGCCATAGTGTAGTTTTCACTTGGAGATCAAGCTATAATATTCATATTTTCAATTTTTCAACCAAGAGATTCAATTGTTCCACCATAGTATGCATGGGTTTTGAGCTTAATGTCAAATCCTTCTTTATGATCTCCAAATGGTATGCAGTCTCGAAGCCCCATAAATTCAAAGATAGACTCATTATTTTCAAAAGAATCAAGAATTGGTGGTCCTTGTTGGTCCCAATTAATGATTTGGGGATAAACAAGTCAAATCAGTAATTTGGCTACAAGATTCAAAGGATGTGATGGTGATCATGAAAATTCAAGTATCCTCGAATAGGTCTATTATGTTAGGGGGGAAGTCATTGATGTCATCATTATGTGATGTGTTTAACCAAGAGGAAGATCTAACTTCATTAATAGAAGCACCCTTTCCAAGAAGGGTCACTTTGCTCTTGGTGAATCCGGACTAAGATTTTTAGGATGTTTCTCAAAAACAATAGGTTCTCGTAAGTCATGATGATTTGGACCAAGCTTTTCATTTTTGTTGTATCCCATACCTTTCATTAGTTGAATCCCTTTGTTGTTGTCATCCATGGGGATTGGAGTTTCTTCTTTCTTATCCTGATACACCCACTTTGATGTATTTTCCTCATCAATGACTTTCTTATTTAGGTCTCCCCACTTTGTGAAAGTGGTAGGTATTATTTTGATTGTCTTTGTCACTTTGTCAATATTCTGAGGTTTTCCATAATATCTAGGAGAAAGAGGAAGTTCTCCCACAACAAAAGAGTCTTTTAGATTATAATCTCCACAACCATTGTCCTTGATAATTATCTTGATCTCTGGGATATTTTTTAATGTTGATGCCTTAGATTCAGATGTGGATGGTAAGGTAGATGGGTCAATATAGGACAAGGATATGGGAACTTCATCATTCTGAGGAATTTGTGGTACCCTAAAATACTTCTCCTCCAAGTTTTTGTAATAGAAAAAAGGCTTTGGATCACCACGAGTTGTTATCTCTCTATTCTCATAAAAAAAATTGATGCATTGGTGATAGGTTAAAGCTACAACTTGCATGGCATGAATCCATGGTTAGCCAAGAAGTATGTTGTGAGGTAGATCAAGTCTTAAGACTTGGTAAGTTGTTTTTGCAATAGTTGGCCCTACTTGGATGGGTATCTTGATGGTTCCTTCAAAACTCTATTCATTATCATCATAAGCTTTGATAGTGACTCCTTTTTCTTTTTCAATTACATCTTTAGAGTAGCCTAGATTCTTTATCAATTGAAAGGTGCAGATGTTTAGGCCAGTGCCTCCATTTTCCAAGACTCTTTTAACTTTGTTCTTATGGATGTATACCTCAAGGTGTAAATCACATTTATGATATGGTTTCGGTGGGAGTTCACTCTCAAAAAATGTAAGTAGATGGGGGTACATGATGTGTTCGATCATAGCTTGAAATTGGTCAGTATCAAGATCATTGGGTACTAACGATGATGAAAGGGATTTTTCTAGGATATCCTTATGTGCTGGAGAGATTTTTAATAGCTTTGGGATAGAAATATGTACAGGGGTATTTTTAAATTGATCCAAGAGACTATAATTTATGGGATTTGACTTTGATGGGGTTGTAGGTTGTGAATATGCTCCTTGGATGGTTGCTTTTCCTCATCAGGTGGTGACTACACACTCAAGATTAGGTCCTTTTATCATGATGACAGATATGTGATGATCACATGCTCCTACGACATTGTTGTAGACATGAATGACTTAATAGTAGCCTTTTCCCTTTATGTTATCATTTCCCTTGTTAGATTGGGCATTGGGGTCTTGTATATCCCTGTAGACATGTAAATTTTACCTAACACTTATCACACATACTAAATGACATGTTCACATCATCGACATCATTATCATTGAATATCACTGTATTTCATATCAATTGCATCAAAAACCCTAATTTCCCCTATTAATTGAATAATGCGAAATTATTTAATTAATTCACTTTTTCATTATCTTTGAATAATTAAATAAATTCCATTTATTTAATAAAGTCCTGAAACCCTATTTCTACTATTAATTGAATAATACGACATTATTTAATCAATTCACGTTTTATCATTTTGGCCAATTAAATAAATTTCATTTATTTAATAAAGTCCTAATCTAATTGCATTTGTCTTGATTAGTTAAATAACACCAATTATTTAGTTACATCGCTAAATTACTTTATTCTCCTAAAGTCGATTGAATTATTAAATCATAATAATTTAATTAACTCACTTTCCATCCAAATTTGAATAATTTGAATAAACTATTCAAATCATCATCAAAAATCAAATCAAACTAATGCAACTTTATTTGTAAAAGTCAAACTTGATTTGCACGTTCAACTCTAAAATGAATTAATTAATTATTTCAATTAATTAATCATTCTCAACCACTTTCCTGATTGAGAAAATTATGATCCCCTAATTTCTCAATCTATTCCTGACTAATCAATCTATTTCTCAATCCCATAGATTATTCAATCTATTTCTTCAATCACACTAATCATGTAATCTATTTTGCATAGATTATTCACATATATTTCCTCTCAACATCTTTTGACCGTTGGTCAAGATATTCTACTACGTGATCCTGATCGTCCATTTCAAATCACAAATTTTATATAACCTATTTCCTCACAAAGGAGGATTGAAGAATCAACCTATCTTGCACAACGAAGTACTGCCAAGATCATAACCAACATTGACAATGCTTCAACACATTTCTTCAATCAACACACACATTGTTCTTCAAAGCTCCTCACATGAAACAATGGAGGCTTCACAGTGATATGAACAACCCTTGACATCTTGTGAATACACTCTAACACAGGATGGTAAGATTGTATTGTTTTGAGTTCATGTTTATTGTCTTGTTTCAATAGCGTTCTTGAATTTTTTATCTTTATAATTTCATTTCATGAGTGAAGGAATAGATCTAGATTTATTCTTTTTGACTTAGATTATCTTCTATCTCATTGCATTTATCTTGTTTATGCTCTTGAATTTTCCCCCTCACATATTTTGGCATTCCCAGTGGAACCTTGGTCCCCAACACTAACGATTTCATGAGCTAATTTTGAAGTTACAAGTTCTAGAGGCACTCTAGAAAAATCTTCACACATAGGTTCCAAAAAATTGATGCACTTGATTTCATAGAACTGGCGCATTTGACTCTGTTTCCAATGCACTTGACCATGATTTTTGTGCAATTGACATTTTTAGCGCTTTTGTCTTCTGACAGAGGGCACTCTTGAATTTTTTAGCACATTTTCTCTCTAATAGAGGGCACTTTTGCTTTTTTCTGCTTTTTCCCTATTAAACATGTGTCCAAGATCTATAAGTTAAATTTTTAATTTTTAATGCTAACAGGTGCTTGGTTTGAATGTGTGAGAGGTACTAATGTGTGTATATATAGGATTGGTAGAGTTATGAGAAAACATTAACACATTTGTTACAGGGAAGATGAACGATCAAATAAATTACAATTTTCATAGCTTTCTTAAGTTAGAAACTTTTAATTTTGTGCATAAAAAGAACCCCACAAATGAACACTTTAGTTTTGGTGCTCTAAAAATGAACCATTTCAAAGCTTTCTAGATTAGAAAATGCTTCAATTTGGTGCATTAAAAAGAACCCCACAAATGAACACTTCACTTTTTGGTGCTCTAAAAATGAACCATTTCAAAGCTTTCTAGATTAGAAAATGCTTCAAATTTGGTGCATAAAAAGAACAACATAAACAAACAATTCAATTGGTGCTCTAAAAATTTCAAATTGATACTTGGAATGTTTGATTTTCTTTGTGTTGACCAAGTGATTTCCCTTTGTTGACAAACACTCAAATTCATTTTGTTGACCAAATAAGACTAAGATCTATGAGCACTCAAATTTTGGGCTTAAAAATGAACAAATCATTATTTTGTTTTGCACCTTTGCTATAGTATTGATTGATATCCAAAACACTTCCATTGGGTGCTTTTAAAAAGAGCAACTGCAATCTTGTACACACTTTAAATTCTCTTTTTTTGTGGATAGCACCACTCAAGGCACTTAGAAAATAATACTACGATGAATTGCATATGGTGTTTTTTTGTGTTTGGAAAACTAGGTGACAATCCTCTCCCCTCGCGCCTTTTTGGTGATCTTGGGTGACTAAAACTATCTTGAATTTTGTGTTTTTTTCAAAGCATACCTTTTTAGAGGGATTTCCTTTTGAGACACATCTCACGCTGGAGAACTCAAAGATGACCCAAGCAGTACTCTCATTTTGGACCGCTATATAAATTATTGTGGGTGTGAGGAAAGTTCTCACCCGTTGGGTGATACTATTTTATACCAATGAATGTCTCCCCCAATATCCGTGTGATATGTTAAAACCTGAAAGGGCTAGGAGGCCTCTTATTTGAGTGAATTTCCACATGTATAGACATATGAAACTAATGATCCCAAAACATTACTAAGAGCCAAATGTTCGTAGAAGATACCCCTTTTATCCAAATCATATTCTGAAGTGGTGCATCAGAATTTACTTCTAAGTTACTTACCAAGTCTGACTTATGGTTGAGTGTACAAATCCTCTCCATTCATTGCATGTAAAATCATCCCTCCGGGGCATGAGGTAAGCCCGCCTAGGAAGAAGTGCCTATTCTTAGGGTTTACTTTATTTTCACAAAAAATTGCCAAATATGTTCAAAACATCAAACATTGTGCTTGAATTTAAAATGAACATATCAAAACAAACACTAAACATGATGGTTGAATCACAAACCATTTGACTTAGTGTATGCTTTTAAAATAAGTCCTATATTTGCACTCCTTAAGGATATCCTCAAAAGGTTTCCAAATATTCAAGCTTTAATTTCAAGCTACATTGGCTCAAAGTAAATGTTGGAAACTATGGCTTGGGTATCATGATTTCACAACTTAAATTCATAGACATACAGGTCACACAAGTACATGCTTTTTGGATTCAATCAAAAATTGTTGTATCACTTGCCACAAAAACATATCAAAACATCCAAAAAACTGCAAGAAAAACATCAATGTTGCTGCCAAATACTAAAACTAGAGGACAGAATTGAACAAAGGTCGCTTCTGCTAATGTTTCTAGCACTTTTGACCAAAACTTGGTTGCACTTGCCAGAAAAAGCTTACTTTTTCTCTCTGTCCCATAAACTCCACTAATGAAAAACTATTGCATTTGACAAAACTAGTGCATTTTCTAGAAAACTGGCGCAGTTGACATTTTTATGCCGCACTTGCCAAAAAAATTCTAGTGCACAGAAATCTTCTTGCACTTGCCAAAATAGCTCACTTTTGACTAAGTAAATCACCACATTGGAAAAACACATACAGAGGCCGCACTTGACATTTATGCTTGCACTTGCTTCTCAAAATCCAATGCACTTGATAGAACTGGTCACTCTTGCTCATAGTTTGTCACTTCTACTCAAAACTCATTGCTTCTACTCTATCCTACCACAATTCAGATAGACAAACTAAAGCTTCTTATAGGATCATTTTTTGAATGAAACAATTGAAAACCCAGATAGGTCATATAGTCCTTCATCCACTCTCAACATTCCATCCTACTTTTGGAAATCAAAATCAAAACAAACAAACCTGGATTATTCCCTCACACACACTTCTAAGATAACAATAGTTACTTGAACCTCAAGACTAGTTCAAGTAAGCTTTTCCACAAAATATCCTCTAGAAGAAGCGAGATATCAATTCAGGCCTTTCAGCATTTTGAGTTCCAAAGATAATGTCACCTCAAAATAACACTCAAACCATAGGGTCTTGAGCTTCATAACAACCATATCAAAACATCAATGCTTTCACCATATGACCATTTGGTGACTAGTTGCTCTGGTTCAACAACTAAACCTTATAGTGCCAATCCTACAACCAAGTCTCACACACATTGAAGGTGAACAAACTGATATCATTAGAAGTTTAAGGATATTCATATTTGAGAAGAACGAAACACCAAACCAATGGAGAAATGTAGCAAACATACTAGATAAAGGGGAAGAGAAAGCAAACCTAGCAGTTAGAAGACCCGTGTTACCACCTCCTGTGTGGCAATAGGTTCCCATCTTTCATGATCTCTAGAAAGAGAAAAATCTTTAAATGAAAGTCCATATTCTTCCTTTTAAAGAGGTTCCATAGCTCAAGGTATATCAAGAGACGCACCTTAAATATTTACCACAACTAAGACACCTTGGTAAGAAATCATTACACTCGCTCTTCAAGGAACGAACTAGATTGGTATATCCAATTTGGGCCCATATTTTCACCTCCCGCATTGCAATAGATGTACCATATTTCATTATCTCTAGCAAGAGAAAAATCCTTACACAAAAATCCATATTCTGACTTTCAAAGAACCATCCTACTCCAAAGTTTACTAAAGGGCGCATCTTGAGAACTTACCACACTCATGAAAATCGACTAAGAAATTTCTATTTAAACTTTTTGATGGTCCAACCACCCTTAGATACTCAATATAAAATCCCTAAAAAAATCAATTTCATTTTCCTTAAAATATAAAATCCAAAAACAAACACATTCTTTTTCCATAGTTAGGAGTCACGAAAACATTCACAAAGGCTTGGGAGTTGTTTATGACAACCACGAGATCACAACATAGAAATAAAATGGAAGCAAACAAAATCAATTCCAACATACCACCAATGAACACCATGAGTGATGAAGGTGGCCCATGGGGCTATAAACCAAGTGACCTCGAAACACCTCAAAAAAGACCCACTTACAAAGACACATTTAGTTAGGAAGAGATAAACTGCAAACGAAAAGAAGTGATGGAACAATCAAACCAAGACCCAAAAGGAGTAGTCATAGAAGAAGTAGATACTGAGGAGGAAATAAATGATGAAGAATTGTTTCAACATTCCAACAACCCCAAAGTACTCATACTGATGGATAAATTATTGAAAAAGGACCCAAATTCTTACTTCTTCAAGTTAGCACAGAGTGGTGTTAAATTTCTAGTAGACTTTAACGTAGAAGCTCTCAAAGATCCTAATATTTTCCCTCAGGGGATAACTCAATTGTGAGATAGATATCTAAATCCACATAAATTCCAAACATGCCTCCCGTATTCTCACAAAAATGGTCAACCAATGGAAAACCTGTTGTACAAAAAACCAACTCAAATCAAACAAGCGGTAGTGGCCCAACAGTATCAAGGAGGTCCATCCCAATACGTACCACAAAGCAACAATCCTCCACTAGGAAAATACATACCTCAAAACACTTTTCTTTTTGACCCTTCTCAAAACATGCAATACCATCAACAAGGTGAACCCTAGGGTACCCTTCCCAACATGCAGTAAAATCAACAAGGTGGACCACAGGATCCCCTTCCATATCAGTACCAACAACAAGGTGTGCCATAGGGTACCCTTCCAAGTTTGTCCCATCATCAAGGTAACCCACCAACGCACCATCAGGGAAACCTTCAATATAGTTCACCCCAACAACAAGGTATGCCACAGGGTGCCCTTCTGAGTTTGTCCCATGAACAAGGTAACCTACCAATGCACCATCAAGGAAACCTTATGTATAGTTCACACCAACAACAAGGTGTGCCATAGGGTACCCTTCTGAGTTGATTCCATCAACAAGGTAACCCACCAACACACCATCAGGGAAACCTTTAGTATAGTTCACCCCAACAACAAGATGTGCCACAGGGTACCCTTCTAAGTTCATCCCATCAACAAGGTAACTCGCCAATGCATCACCAAGGAAACCTTCAATATATTTTGTCCCATCAAAAATGTAACCTAACAATGCATCACCAGGGAAACCTTCAATATAGCTCAACCCATCAACAAGGTGTCTCGTTAACACACCATCAAGGGAACCTTCAAAATATTACAACCCAACAACAAGGTGTACCACATGGTACCCTTCCCAATTTTTCCTACCAACAAGGTGTCCCTTTAACGCATAAATAGGGTAGCCATTAGTATAATTCATCCCAGCAACGATTAGCTAACCCTCCTTATACTCAACAAAGAGCTAACCCTCCTTATGTTCAACAAGGAGCTAACCCTCTTTACACTCAACAAGGACCTAACCCACCCTATGTTCAAAATGGATACCAAGGTTCAATACCATCATTCTATCCAATTTATGACCAAAAAAATGTTGTGGGACAACAAGGTTATTATACACAAGACTTACAAAAAAATGTACTGAAGACTAAGATGGAACTAAAACTAGAAGCGATGAACCAAAAAATGGTAGACATGTAGGTAGGAAAACAAAAGAAGACCTATACCCTTCAGGAAATATGTTTGTTCCCATTTGATCATTCCATCACTTTGCTACCCTTTCCAAAAAAAATGAAATACCTAAGTTTGATAAGTACAAAGGAATAGGAGACCCAATAGAGCATGTTGGCCTCCTACAATGATTTTAATAAGTAAGCCTTTACAACCATGACTTAGAGATTGGACATCTAACCTGAATAGCTATCTCAATCATCATGAAAGTGCATTTAAATTGTCAACCCAGGGACGTGAAATTGAAATGGGCCAACACAGTATGTGCACTAGGAACTCTCAAGTAGCCATTTCTAGTCTATAGCTAAGAAACATAATACTAAAAGTAAATTGCTTGAAAAGGAAATAAAGCAAATGTTGAACATCAACCAACAACTATGCTAAGTTGAAATGCATAACAGGAATAAAATATCTGAGCAACAAATAGGAAACTACTATGTTTGCTTTGGCTACAAGAACAGACACAGAATGGACTTCTAGTGGTTGTAGGAATAGTCGATGCCAGATTTCTAAGTACTAAACAGCAAGTAATACTAGACTAATGCTAAACTAATAAGACATATTACTCACAAAGTGGGCCCCCTTGATAAGTATCCTCTAAACTAACAAGAACTCAAATGCTCGAACTCGATAACTTCATTTTATTCATTGTAAATCATGCATACAAAGAGTAATGTATTGAAACTAGAGAATGAGTACAATGTCAAATCGTGCAACCTCTTCCTCTCACTATCACTTTAACTTTGAGGAAGGAGCATCAGATTATTTTTATACTACAGCTAAACAAGGCAAACTCCATGACTAGGAGGACACATGAAGAATCTTTGTTGTCGACTGCCTTTGACTTAAAGTGATTCCCCAGTTGGATGTTAAGGAGCATGCCCAGCTAGCAGTGTCTTCCTCAACTTAGCACATTAAATCTGTATGGCAAGGTTAGTACGCATAATAACTACACATTTATAACCACTCTAAGAAACATTCATTAACCACATGCAAGATCAATGTAGATAGTTCACATATTATGCCAAATGTCATTAAAACTTGTAGAGATATGATAATATCAAATTTCAATGGTTTGATAGAAGCATTATGCCAATACCAATAATTAATCATTAAAGTTCACAACATCAATGAGAAAATAGACTATAGATTATACCCAAAACTAGACCAAAAACTAGGCTCATCAGAGCACATATGGGATTTTTTAGTAATGTGTATGGAAGTACAAAACAATGAATCTTACCTCATGAGTCTCTTCCCACGTAGCCTTACAAGTTATTCTATAGAGTGGTTTTCCCATCTATCACCAAGAATTAAAACCTTCAATGATCTATCTAGAAAATTCATAAGTTGCTTCTCCTTCAACATAGAGCAAGATATCAACATCACAAATTTATCCAAAATTAAACAAATTCAAGGAGAGTCCTTTACCTCCTACCTACAGAGATGGAAGCACAAAGCTATTCAATGCAAATGGCCCATTCTTGACAAGGAATTGGTAGATATCTTCATCTCAAATGTCCTACCTGAGATCAACTATCAACTCACTATGTTATGTCGTGCAAACTTTGAAGAAACTATTGAAAAGGGATTACATATTGAGAGAGTCCTAATAGCAAGGGGAATCCTTAAATTAAACAACTCAAAAGGTAGTCCCTCTAGTTCAAATGATAAACCTAAGATTTGGGCAACGAACAAGAACATTACAAATGATGGAGTAGTTGATGCTAGAGAACTATGGAATGCACAAAAAACACCTCAAAACAAACCACAAGTGGCACAAATAATCTATGTTCCAAATAGTACACAAAATAACCAACTTACCTATCCAAGAACAATCAGGTAGTCAACCAACAAATGAATCAAGGAGGGAAACATAGGCAATACGATCAACCAAGGAGGTAGTTCATGGTACTAGGAGAGCCACTTGAGACAGTCATGTGCAAGCTAGTACAAAAAAACCTCATCAAGCTTAATGATTTCCCAAACTATGAGGATCCTAGCTTCAAAACACCATGGTACAACAAGAAAGACTTGTGTGAATTCCATAAGATCAAAGGACACACAACAAACAATTGCATGAGACTCAAGCACCTCATCAAAGACTTGATAGACAAAGGATAAGTGGATGTTGAACATCATCTCAGAAACAAGGACTTTCAAATATACACAAACCTAATCCCAAACCAGGCTAAAAGGAATCACAAAGGAAAGGACCAAGATTACCACAATGCTAACTACATGTATGGTGACATGGTTTTAGGTACCCTCTCTCAAGCTGATAACAATAGGGAAAATGTAGTAACTATAAGAGGTGGAGACAACAACTATAACATAACTAGCCATCGAGGGAGAGTTACAATATAGGGAGCCCCTCTTAAACCCATGGCTAAGTCATCAAATGACTACAGTATTGTGGAATAGATAAAGAAGACTTCAGCCTTAATCTCAATCCTAGAACTACTAAAACTATCACTTGCACATAGGGAGATATTGGAAAAAGCATTGGAAGCATCGATCCCTAATGAACTCTATCCTAATCAATTCCAAGCCATGGTTGGAAAAATCATGGCCAACAATCATTTAGTATGTTTTGAGAAAGATCTTCCATAAAGAACATTCCACAACTAGGCTCTCTACATAGAGGTTCGTGTTCACAAAAACATGGTCAAACAAGTGTTGATAGATAATGTATAGGTCTAAACATTTGTACCTTAAAAAATTTCAAACAATTGTGGTATTATGATGTTGTGATAGACAAAGGAAAGATCATTACCATAAATGCCTATGATGAACTTGAAAGGAATTCAAAAGGGATAGTCAAGCTACCAATACAAATAAGATCGGCCATCATAGAAACTACATGTCAAGTATTGTACCTTGAGTTTTCATATAACCTCCTCATAGGATTCCCTTAGATCCATGCATTACAAGCAATACCATCGACCTTTCACCAGTGCCTAAAGTTTCCCCACGAAGGAAAGGAGGTGACAATGTCAATCCTGAACCCTTCTATTTTTGTGCAAAGTTGGAGGAGAAGTATAATAAAATTCAATGCATACCTAGCAATGACATAGCATTCCATTCATTCTCATATGTTGACCCTTCTATGCTACCATTGACCTCAACCAAGACCACATCAAGTGAGCAACCAAAAATGGAAACCAAGGTTCAAGTACTAGATAGGGGTAATGGGAATTACCACTTCAACTAAGTATTATGCATTGGCATGCTTCCACCAACACCTAAAGTCTATGGAGGTCCGAAAGAGATCAAGTATGCTCATACAGTGCAAATGATAGACAAACCCATGATTTTCACCAAGTGGGGAGATATGAAAGATGAAGAGATATTCAAAGAGGACTTCTCATCCATGGTTTACAAGGAGGACCAAAAAGAACTAGAAAAACCACAACCCATTCTAATTGATCCTAAAAGAAAAGGTTATCAATTAGCTAAACAAATGGGATATCAAGGAATAGGTGGCCTTGGGCTACATAAACAAGGCCGATGCAAACCTATCATACTAGAAAAGAGAAAGAAAAATATGGGACTAGGTTATAAGCCAAAAGATGTGGTTACTCCAAAACCCAGATGAACCTATTTTAAGAAACAAGAAACTTTTGGTAGTGTTAAGGAACTAGATATCTACCATATCATGGACAATGATTTACACATTGAATACTTATTCAACAACTTTAACATTGATAGGTTCCCTCTCTAGTTTATTAAAACCATTCCCAATATATATTATTATTCTAGAATGGACTCTAATTAATATGAATGTGATTCCCGTTCCTTTATCACTGGAAATGGCTCCCCCACTTCTAGTAATGATGACCTAGACACCCAATGGGGAAAATATACTGAAGCCATACTAACCATTTTGGAAACCTCTGTAAGTTTTGTGGATAATGATGATAGCCTGCCACTTTTCTACCCACAATTGATAGATTGGGACCAACAACATACACCTATTCTGGAACAATTCTAGAATTATGAGGCAATCACAAAGTTCATGGGACCTCAAAAAGACATAATAATAGGAGATCGCAAAGCAAGGTTCGTAATGGAACTTGAACAGGATGTATACTTTGGTGGAGAGTTTGAATCTTCTAGTTGCAAAAATGAAAGAGAAAACATAAAAAATAAAAATATGATCCCCTAGCCAAAGACCATAGTGTGGCTCTATCGGATCTTGAAAAGAAAAAAATAAAGGACACATCTAATAGTGAAAACCTCCTTGAGTCACACGAGGATGGAGGGTTCAATCTCCCCATATCAGAGTATCAAGAAAAATCAACACTCCCAGTAGAAGAAGCAAAGTCCATAAATATTGGCTCAACAAAAGACCCAAGCTCAAATATCCTTACAAGAGGTACACAAAGTTTTTTGTGAGTACCACTCTAATAGACCTAACCTAGTCAAAAACACTACTCAAAATAGGGTATTATTGGCCCTCCATGGAACAGGAATGCTTTCAATATTCTAGAAAGTGTTGTCAATGCCAGCAACATAGTGACCTTGTTCATGCACTAGCACAGGAGTTGAGACCCATCACAACACCATGGCCTTTCTTGCAATTGGGATTAGACCTGGTAGGTAATATTTTGACTGCTTCATCTAACAAGCACAAATTTATTATCACAACAACAGAGTATTTCACTAAATGGATAGAGGAAATTCCATTGACCTACATCACTAGAAAATAGATATCAAAATTCATTATTAATTATCCTATTTGTAGGTATGTAATTCCCTAAACAATAATAACAGACAATGGAATCCCATTCAAAAATCAAGACATCTAAAAACTTTGCTCCCAATTTTCTATCCAGCATATATTTTCCATGCCTTATTAACCCCAAGGAAACAATTAGGTTGAAGAATCTAATAAAACCATACTAAAAATACTAAAAAAGACTGTGTCGAGGTTTGTCATGATTCGCATTTGCATCTAAATAGCCAATCCCTATGAACTAGCAGACCAACATCCAAACACCTATAGGTGCCACACCATTTTCCTTGTTCTACGGATCAGAGGTTGTCTTACCTATCAAGGTTGAAATCCCCTCATTGTGAATCTCATAAAACACATGGTTAGCAACAAAGAATACCGAGTATTCATGCTAAATGAATTGGATCTCCTAGATGAAAGGCGTTTGAGCTCATTAAACCATCTTCAAATTTATTAGAATCGGCTCAAATGAAGCTATGACAAAAAGATCAAGGACATGAACTTTCAAGTTAGTGACCTAGTGCTCAAAGAGAACCAAAAGGTACAACTGAATCAAGATAGAAAAGGAAAATTTGAACCCAACTAGTTAGGCCCATTTATCATCACAACAAGAGTTACGGTTTTGGGGGCTTATCATTTCTTCTCCTAAAGGAGAAACCTTAGCTGAACCTCTTGAAGGCAACATCACCTCTCAAGAAGTTCTACACATAAAGCACATCAAAGTACCCCCAAGAAGAGTGCGTCAAAAGATCAAAAGGCAAAGAAAGAAAATAGTAAGAGAGAAATAAAAGCGTTCTTTAAAGAGGCGAAAACCACTTTGTGGGGCTTCTATAATGCGTTTTTCCCTCAGTGAAACTTTAGAAAATAAACTTTTATGTTTTGGAACCAAATCCATCATTTATCTATCAATACACTATCTAAAGCATTCACCCATTTAGAACTGCATAATAAAGAACATGTATTCAATCATGGCTTATTCTTGGGTCAGGAGAGTAGTCTTGTCTCCAACTAGGGCAAACTTCAAAATAGTTGTGGTTCGTCCTTGTGTATCCATCATAGTCGAAAGAGCAAAATCAAAAACATCTAAGGAAATTAAAAATCAAAACATGAAGAACAGAATCAAGAAACTTGATTTGAAAAACGAAATCAGAAACTTATCTGAAAAAAAAAAAAAAAATCAAAACATCTGAAAAATAACAAAATCAAAAACGTCTGAAAAACAAAAAAATCAAAAACATGTGAAAACATTAAAAATAAAATATTGTTGGATTATTCCTTCACTCAAATAGTCTAAGATATCAACATTTGCTTGAACCTCACAGCTAGTTCAAGTATATTTCCCATAACATATCCTCTGGAAACAGAAGTGGAATATCAATCCAAGTAAACAATGTTGTTTGAAATCCCAAAAACAAGTTTATGCTTTGAGTCAATCAATTGAACTACATCGTCTTTGCATGCACAACGTAGGCAAGGCTTAACAGCCCCTGATGTCATAGGTTAGTCCCCGTAGGTTTCTATCATGCTTTCTTTCAACTTAGTCAAAAGGAGACAAAATCCAAAAGAACATCCACAAAATACAAAATCCAAAAACATTAACAAAATAGAAAGATCGAAAACATTCAAAATAAGTGAACTATGAGCCTCTACGTGTACAACGTAGGCAAGGATTGCTCTTTATTGATGATCAGTAAAGGCCCTAAGTTAATTGCCCACGAAAACAAAGCATCATAAAACTCCTTGCGGAAATAAAAAACCCTAGCGATGCGGCACAATTCACAATAAAATTTTCCGCCCATAAACAAATTACCTTCGCTCCTGCATTTGACCAAAACAAACAAACAAACGGAGAAAACATCAACACCTAGAACTTTCAAAAGAAAACAATTACAAGGAATTTGATCCTGAAACCTTAGCGGAAATAATGCGAGTACTACACCACCTATCTTTTTGAAATTCACCAGCAGCGGATATCCATGCCAGTTGTTCCTCATTGGTGCGGAGTCAACTAGCGGATAATAGCTTTTAAGAGCCTCAAGCGGATAGCGGCAGAGTGATACTACAGCTTTGTTTTATCTTTTATAGTCTTATTTTTATGATTTATTTTATTAACTTTCATTCCTAGGATCTCTCAAGGATGTCCATAAGGATTTAGAGAAGGAATGGGGGCCGTTAAATTGTCATTTCGGTTTGTTGTTTGTAAGACATTTTTATAATACTACCATGGTGAATACTTGCTTTATTGAGTGTATGGAACTTGTATTGAAACAATTCATGAAGAATTTGCATGTGAGGTATCATATGCCTCTCTATGTGACTGGTATGAAAAATTTTTAACACAACCTAACCATATGATTTAAACAAAGTTTCCATATGTCTGGTATGAGCAAGAATATTCTTTGTATGTCAACTCAAAGTCCACGCAATGGATACAAAGTTGCCTTGGTCATTAATACCTTGGTGCATAGTATTTGTTTGCTACATCAAACGATATTGTTCAAAATGTGAAGTCTCCAAGAAAATCAAAAACAACTCATCAGTACTAACAACATCAAATTTCTATCCATCATCAAATATTTCTTCTAACTAACATCCATCCTGCATCACAATATCATTAGCACCATATCCATCCTACATCCATAATGTCATCAATACATATCATGATGATTACAAAGCAATCAAAACATCATGTATAATGCATAAGGAATACATCCATCATATATCAAAATGATATATTGATCATGCATAATAAAATATCATATGATATAAAATATGATACATCCATCCACATCATATGCATACATCAGAAAAAGTACAAAAACATATAAAAAGATACATCGTCATCCAAGATCATCACATATAAATGAGCCGAATCGAAGATGGTATATCTCATATATATCATCATCAAAAAAAGGAGAATTTCATTATACATCATCATTAGAGAAAAAAGTGTGATAGGATAATACAAAATAATACATCTATACAAGGCCTCGACTGGGCCGATGAATATATATACAAAATCATGTCTACAATATGAATTCTTTGAGCAATGAACATCATAAAGATTAAGAATATAATGTCACTGCCTGGCGGGAAAAGGAGGACTCTATAGACCAGGCTACGGACCAACATCTAGATCTAGCTATCTAATAGACTTCCTACCTAACTCGATACCCACACCCACAACACTAGACTCTCTAAATATCAATCGTCACTGTGCTTGAGGAACAAAAGCATCATACAGAGTCTAATAGTATGTAGCCCTTTGTAATAATTGATCCCACTCAATGCAAAGACCATCACACTCTATCCTCAGACTATCCCTCTTTGTGGTAACAACTTGCAACAACGAGATGGTGCCTAATCTCTATATCTCGCTCTACTTTGAAACCATCTCTCTCTGCTATCAATATGGAAATGTGTGCCTTCATGGCCTATTGCCACCCTATCTCTGTAGCCAACTATGCACCTCCATCCCCAGGTGGTGGAGGGGTACCTAGAACCGATCCCTAAACTTGAGGGATTTGATCACCCTGTTCATCATCCTATCAAGCCCTACCAAGCTTCTCTTCTAGGATCTCAATGTGTTGTCTCTCTCCATTCTAACCTATGATACTTGCTCTTGCCACTATAGGATCACCACCAGGATCTGTAAATCTCAAAGGCATATGTCATGCCCACCACTAATCAAAATTGGGAGTGGTACCCAGATCCAATAGGCTCACTAGCCAACCCCATCCAAATGGGGAAAGATCTCTAAACTTAGCAATAGTAGCATCATGATTAGGCTATAGACCCTATACACGGACATCTTTGGTGGTCTGATCGAATCGAGCCTCATATGCATCAAGAAACTAGCCTCGTCTCTCTCCAAACTACCTGCATACTCTATCAAGCAAATATCGCTCTAGAAGAGAACGTGCATGACCAATCAACCATCTGGTATGTTTGCAGTATACCAACTACTCTTAATCCTTGGTCCATGCCTCACAACCCATATAAGGTCTCCAAACAAAACCTAGCATGTCATCAAATACATGGTGCCAATAGGAAAGTTGTCCAAGAAGGGTATAATGAAGGAAATATCCATAATGATAAGAGTACAGATCCCCAACAGTACAATCTTGTACACCATCAGGTCAAGCAACTACAATGTGCTCCTAGGCCCATACATGCAAAAGAGAGACACCTACAGAAATGGATTTCCCACCATGATATGCAACCTCATGCATATCTCTATATAGGTGGGCGAGAAGACAAGGACCCCATGCATATCTAGTCCCATGCTCAAACATCCCCTCAATACATATATCCCATCCCACAAGGAACCGATGGCATCTCCTATTAGGAACAACCAGACCCGACACCAAACCACATAGAACAAGGGAAACAGGATTGGCACTACCAACAAACTCAGATAAATCTATTTACAACTGGTGAACCTCCAAATGTCTCACGCCAAGCACATGTTGCATAGCACAACTACCCCATCAAATGGAGTATGTAATGAGCTCACCATGGATAGGTATGTGAAGAAACCTCCACACATCCTTAAGGGTAATGGTAGCCTCCCTTGTAGGTAAATGGAATGAGGAAGTCTCTAAATTCCACCTTTCTATGAGCACAGTCATCATCGCAATGTGGCATTAGATGGTAGGCATATAACAAATGTGTCACAAACTGACAGCATCAAGAATATCTCGCTCCAATACATCAAAACCAGTAATCAAATCAAATAGATCTTGGGGTCGTCGCTCCCTTGACTGCAGTGGTTAGGGACCACCTACAATCACTTCAACCCACAATGTTAGGGGTTCATTTTGAACATGCAAAATGAAACGAAAACAATGAATAAACTAACTTAGGGTCCAAAACAAAAAGTAAAAAGTGAGAAAATATTAGCAAAAGTGATGAAATTTCAAACAAAAGAAATGAAAATAAGAAAATGCAAGGAATATTTGACAAAATAAATGGGAAATTTCAAAAGCTCAAAAGTATTTCAAAGGCACAACTTGAAAGCAAGTGTGTGAAAAATGAAAGAAAAAACACAAAGGCACAAAAATATGTCAAAGGTGAAATACAAAAGTGAAAAAGTAGGTCAAAGGTGCAAAAGGAACTCAAGTGCACAAAAGTATATCAAAAGCATGCTTTTCAAAATGTCAAAAGTGTTAAAACTGAGTCAAAAGTGCTAAAAACCTAAAACCTACACCATTGACAAGTTTGACTTTGTGCATTAATTATGCAAACACATAAAGATGAAAATGAGAATCAAGAGGGTACATACTAGGGAACCGATGCTTGTGGGTTGTCCATACTCTTGAACTGTGTCAACACGATGTGGGGCTCCCCGAATCAACACCATAGCTCCTTGACAACTAACAAAAAGAGAAATCCAGAGAGAAGATTTCTCTATAGGCTCAAAGTGTAAATGAGGTAATCAGAACCCTAATTTTTAACTAGGAAACCCTAATTTTACTAAGGGAACCTTCCTACATCCAAATTAGGAGCTCTCGGGAACATTTGAACAAGCAATGAGGGACCTATAGACTTAATTTTCCATTCTCTACGCAACTGAACTGAAATAAAACAGTGTCATGAGCCTAACCTCAAAATCAAAATTTTCAGCCAACCTCTTTAGGGGGCAACACAAAGTCCTACCATCATTCCACTGACCATTGGAGCATAGTGGGGCATAAATTTTTTTCAAAATCTTGATCTTAACATTGAATATTTGAAACAAGCAACCTGTACTTTGTATCAAAGAGGGGCAAAATGTAAACATGTAAAATTGACCTAACACTTATTGCACATACTAAATGATATTTTCACATTATCGGCATCATTATCATTGAATATCACTACATTTCACATTAATTGCATCAAAAACCCTAATTTCCCCTATTAATTGAATAATGTGACATTATTTAATTAATTCACTTTTTCATCATCTTTGACTAATTAAATAAATTTCATTTATTTAATAAAATCTTGAAACCCTATTTCTGCTATTAATTGAATAATA